>PVIJ01013773.1:0-43705 GCA_004024925.1 Scalopus aquaticus
CATAGTGGCTGGACCAGTTCACATTCCCACCAGCAGTGTAGAAGAGTTCCTTTTTCTCCACATCCTTTCCAGCATTTGTTGTTGCCTGTATTTTTAATGTGTGCCATCCTCTCAGGTGTGAGGTGGTATCTCATAGTGGTTTTGATTTGCATTTCCTTGATTATAAGTGAAGTTGAGCATTTTTTCATGTATCTATTTTGTTTCTTAACCAAGTCTTATGACACTGAAGGTCATGGCTTCTGTTATGTCTCCTTTGTCCCTCTGGATTGTTAAACCTAGCCAATATTTGTTCAGATGCGAAAATTTATTTAGAAATTGTCTCTAAACCAAAGCTTCTTAAACTTAAGCATATATCACAGTGACAGCGATGGTAATTAACACAGGTTAAAAACAGATCACTGCGCCTCAGCCCTAGAGTTCCTGATTCACTAAGCCTGGGAAAGAAGCTCAGACTTTGCTTATCTACCACATTTCCAGGCAATGCTGATACTACTGGGTCTAGGAACATACTTTGAGAACCACTGCTCTAATTTTTTGTGTTTTGAGAGGAGTTGCTATAATTTAGTTTCTTACTCTTTGTTCCCAAGTTTCGACATTAGTATCCTTATGTTTGGGGGTAATTTATAGAGGTTAATACTCATGCAGAACTAATGTATACTTGATTGGTCATTCAGCTGTGTCCAGTAAACTGTTTCAAATCCACTTGGGTGTATTTCTTGTAACCTTTTGCTTCTTGAAGTCCAGTGTTGGAAATCACAGAACTCCTGCTGTCATAACAGCATGATGCTTCCTGTATAGCTCAGAGTGCTACTACCCCTTTTTGTGATTAAAATTGTATAAAGTAACTAAATTCACAGTCAGATAAAGACAAACTGAAAAACTACTTCTTGATAACTTAGTATAGACCTGAGACACCAAGGGAGGTGGGAGGGAGTAGGTGAGAACAAAGAGGTCCTACAGGAAGCACAATGGCCTATGGTGATGGACTATGGGTAGCTGAGTGGTGGATACACTATGGCGGTGATACCTGATGGGGGTACCCCAATATTACCGCAGTTGAAAATTTAAAAATAGAATAAAAACTTAAAACATACCTGGCATTCTTTTCCTTCCTCACAGCTCCACAAAATATGGATGTTCACCTAATCTACTAATGTTCTGCTTTTAGAAAGTCTACACCTCCTACGTTTGCTGGAGGAAGGTCCATATTTACAGTTTCATTCTTCCTTTTCTCTTTATAAGCATTAGAGATACAAGTATGACCACAATGTGGATTGCTATGGTGATGGAAGTGAGGGAATAAATTTGGAGGCAGTTGAACTTGAAAGAGGATTTAATTGCTTGAATATAGAGATTTCACCTCTCTGAACTTCCAGGAGAACTGATTCCTTTGTAAAGTCCTTATCTTACCACACCACGGTGCTGGGAAGACCATGTGTCTGGTCGATTAAGTCTTCTAAGAATTTGTAAGTGTGTGGGTTTCTGGGCTTTTTATAGTTTTAGGTTGTTTTAAAATTGTCTTAGCTATGTTGTATCTAACATGTTTTGAATGAAGGTCACATAGTCATAAATGAGAACTCTAAAATGACAGAGTTGGCTTTGGGAGAACAGGCAAAGCACAAATGGTTTTCAATGTGAATTGAGCATGAGAGAAGAGTATGACAGTAAGAAAAACTGCTTAGTTGTTGAAATGTCTCATGAGCACTGAGTGGGCTACTGGGAATTGATGAATTGTGTTCATTTGTATGACACACGTTGACTAAAGTTATGGGGGATATGATGAGACAGGGTGCTCACTCTACAAGGGTGTAGGAATTGAGATGGTAAAGTCCAGATGGTATTTGATCTAAAATACTAATATCCAAAACCCAAGTGTCTCATACATGACACACCAGCTCTTACAAGAGCTCTATACGAGAGTGGCAAGGGCCCAAAGGAAGTGATTTAACTTATTTTTACAAGGGCCTCTAAGTGACAACGATGCCATAAGAAACACTATGTTGTGGCCTTATGACAAAATGTGAAAGAGAAGGAATAATAACCATTTTGCACCTCTCAGTTCCCAAAGGGTTCTCAGGAACACAAACCCTCCTTGCCACCCTGAGAGTTCCTCTGGCAACTCCTGCATGCGAAGCTCCCTGGACTAGATGGCAGGGTTCTAGTGGAGGGCACTAAAAATAATGAGAGTGATGAGGCACCACATTTGAGTGACTTCACAGACAACCCTTAAACTTGGAAAGAAGGCAGTGGCTGCGGAAAGAGGTCAGCTGGCCACACACGCTCCGAAATCTACAGTTCCAGAGCCTCGATGCAATTCCCGAGGACAGACCAAAAACAATGTGGACAAGAAGATGAAACAGTGAGGTAAAGGAAGTGACTTCTACTAAAGGTGTTACACTGTCATGGGCAGAAAAAGCCACCAGTGGGCTGGTGACTCTTCACCTCCGTCATAGACCGGTTAGACTGAGGGAAGCTCAGATCTGATTTTATTGGTCTATGTTAAAAGAATCTGGAAGTGACTAAAGAAGAAATCCTTTTGTTTGATTACTTTCTTTACTTTACACAAAGCCTCATGACCTAAAGTAACAGGAATGCATTTCAAATTCCCAAATGAATTTGCTCACAATGAAGAATAATAGAATATTATTTAGCATAAGACAAATGTGACATATATAATATGAAATTCAGAGATATCAAGTGTTCTTCAGAATAGATGTGAGGCAGTAAGAAAAAAATGGGATAGATAACTGATTAAATATCTCCTAAAAGTTTGTTTGTGATCACTGGATGTTTTACTGTTTAAAATTTATACATCATAACAGCAATAATGATGACATTTAGGAAAATAAAGCAAAAAACAGATGCACAACAAATTTGAATTTTGATCAACAAACATATTTTAAAAGAATAAATCCCAGAATAAATAAATCATTGGAAACAATTCTGGGTTTGCAATTTGGGTATCTAGGCTGGTTTTTTATCAATTATCAATCCCTTAACTCTCTTTATTTCAAAGGAATCTATCATTGTTTTAGATAAACATCCTATGACATGGATTTCTTAAGTAATTGGAAAATACAGTGGAGAAAAAGGATTTCCTTCTCTCCAATGTTGAAAGTAATGTAAAACTTCTCCATTTGTGTCTAAATATTTTTCAATCACGTATTACATTGAAATAGAAAATAAACACGAACAAACAAGATTAGAGTTCATTATTCAAAACAAACTTTAACACTGACTCATTTAAAAATTAAGTCAATTAATTGTCAAAACTATTGATTCTTGCCAAATTGCAACCTCCATGCCAATTAAGGACAAATGATCCAAATAAATATATTGTAGCTATGGCAACACCACTTTCTCAGTAATATGAACAGAACTGCATCTTTAAACAGAGAAGGCATTCTTTTCATGGCATCAGATACTCACTAACACTATGCTGTGTTATTAGACAGTATTACCATACCTCTGATACACAAAAGTGGAATAAAGATATTAAGAATAAGATAAGAATAAAGATAAGAATAAAGGTTATTATTAATGTTCAATGTAAGTATATTTTGGTCACCTTATAAAATACCATTTCTTGCACTTGGCTTTGCAGCATCGATCAGGTTTTCAATGAAATGGTGATTTGGGTGACATTTTAAAATGGTCTTCTTTGCCAGAAGATTCTATGAGAGAAAAGACTGTGTCTCTCATTCTGTTCGGGGTGCTGTTCCTCAGTGACTAGGACAATCTAAATGCTCAATAGGAAATATGTGGAGCGTAGGAATAAGTTATTACATATTCGATTCAACGCAATTTGGTAATGGTTGTAATTCTTTTTTATTTACTCAACTATTTAAATTCAGATATATTAATCTATTTGTAAGTATTTACAGGACTTGAGGCTTCTAGTCTATATTAAATATCCACCAAGCACAGAAATGTTTAATCTGTAGCAAATACAGTATGTGTTTATGTGACAAAAAAGTGAACCCCCAGTAACTCCCGTCCTGGTACCTCGAATTCCATCATTTACGGATTTCTTTCTATTTTTCTGCATTGCTTTTCCCAGTAGTCTTATTTTAGAATGCAGATCCTCCAGGGAAGGAATGTTCAGATTCTAGAATATATTAACGCAAATTACTTTTGCCATATCGCTTTTCAATTGGATTTCCCTGGCAAAGCTCTATGCTGTAATGATCCTGTTGTAATTTTTAGTCTCTTGATTGCTACAGTGAAAAAGTATATACAGGAATTAGAGGATGAAGATTCAAATATACTGGAGGGAAGGGTCATCAGAGGTTTATGTTACCCTCTATTTGATTGACAACTCTCTACCTTAATGATGGAAGGAAAGGTAAATGAGACCAACAAATGTATTCCCGAGTCACTAGTCCTACTGGTCTTCCTTGTAGCATTGAAGGTCATTAAACTAACACGCCCCCTTGGAAGACTTACTTTCACCCTGTAAGCCCCTTCCTCTCAAGGAGATACGGAGAGTAAGGAATGATCAGTAGTTAAATACTTACCTATGGCTGTTAAGATAACTCAGATTGGTACCACAGGAAGAGAGTCAAAATATGTCATAAATGGATTGCTTAGAATATGGATGATCAGCTAAAACTACCCCTGACCTGCTACTTCTCACATCAAGAGCTGTGGACTCTTTTCTCTCTTGATTTCAACACTTAGCAAAATGTAGCCTAAGCAGAATTAACTTTATTGACAAACACATTATGTCATTAAATCATTTTGTTCTTGTAGTCTGTTTCTATTGCAAAAGTTCCATTGCTAAATAATTATTTTTCACAATTTACTTTCCCTTTTTATTTATCCCACTAAAATTCATTCAGACTAACTCTTATTTCAAAATATTAAGATTTATTTTAGACACTAACTGGATGTCCAATGTTATTTATCCCAGGTTATTAACATCTGAGAATTGATCATCTTCTACATATCTCTGATGCTTTCCTCTGAGTATTCTTATACTGAACAGACTAGAAGAAAATAAAGGAATACTGAAGGATGTCTAAATCTGCTCCAGTCACATAAATATTGCGGTGCTCCATTATCCAATGTGCTTCGGCTATACCCCTTCAGAACATTTGAAAATCTTCATAGGTGACTAATTACCCAATTCTTCTATTACTCTTTTTCTAGACAAATAAGGAATGTCGGCTTTCCTTTATAGAAATAAAGGAAATTAGAAAGACTACTTTCCCCAAATATATGTACCATTGCTAAAACAGCAACTGTATTTGGCAGTAGCCAATCCCTTTAAACTACCTTGGGTCTGGTTCATTTTTCTCAAATTCCTCTATTTAGTTTCTATCCTTGTTTTACCAACTTAGGGAAATAGACATATATTTGGACTATACTAAACTCACTCAGGTTTACTTTTTATTGAAATCTAAATACACAATCCCTGGAATAAGTAAATCTTTGAAAGTATTACTGGTCAGCTTTACACAGTGGAAAGAATTTTACACTCCACCCAATCTAACTGCCCAACAGAACACTCATTTATTCCATGGAGTAGACATCAGATAAACAGCATAAGATCCTATTACACAGTTCTCAAAGGAAGTATTCAAATGCCTCAACATCAGTCTGATTCAGTAAATAAACGAGACTCCCAGTAATATGAGAACTTTTCTGCTCAAATGGAGGCTTGCTTGTTCAACAATCTCTCTGGGAGTTTCAAGACACCCATCTGCAGCTGTTCTACTTTTTACTGGGCTTTATGAAACACATGCCTCACAAAGAAAAAACAATCTTCTCATTCAGTCCCAGAGCAATACTGGAGCATTCTTCGAGAAGGAAAGACAAAGTGACCACTAGAAACGAATACAGCTTTATGGAGGTGAGTGTGAGAATGAAACAACAACCCATTTCCAGACATTATTAAAAACCTCAGTTCGTGTAGAGAAGGCATCTTAATCATGATATCCTGAGGAAACTGGATGGACTTCAGAACCCAAAGATGTGGTAACTGGTTTTCTTTTTTTTTTAAAAGATTTATTTATGCATACAAGCTGGGGTACAGGCCAGAAATGTGGGGTGACGAGAGGGCTCATCAGAGACAGAGTGGGGAGCAGAACAGGCAGAGCGACAGAAATACACTGCTGAGGGGAGCAGCGGGAGAGGCAGGAGAGGTCTGCCCCGCCTGGTTTTCTTTTTTAAGAGCTCTGTGTACCAGATCGGTATCTCTTTTGTCTCTCAGCAACAAATACATCCTTTCGTATTCAATAATTCAAGGGCTTATTTTCCAGACTACTTTTCCAGTTGCCTCCCTGTTAGATTTATCCAATAGAAAACTCCAGTAAGACATTAGAAAGCAGGGCTAAAGACTGTGTTTTTGCTTCATGGGCCAGCATCATCAGTTTCTTTCAGCTTAATTTCTTTCTGACATACTTAGAACCAGCCTCACTGTGCCTACTCATAGGTATCAGAGTAGTCAACTGATCTATCCATTAAGAGTTCTGATCTCCTCATATGTAGAATTCCCTCCCCTGAGAGCCTAGGTCACCAGAAATAACTGGGTGCTCACCCACTTGTGAGCACCAATGCAGCCAGTCCCCCTCTCTCCTAATTACTAGTTTTGGGTTAACCCGATCTCTTATCTTTTATATTCCTAGACTTAGAGTTGGTAGAGGTTTCTGCAGTTATTATCTTTGGGCTAAGTGATTTCATTTTTGTTCTTTTAGTCCTCCAAAATGTGCATACCTAGTTTCCTATATCAAATTCCTTGTGTTGAATACTTAGTATAGTTTTTATCTAACTAACTGGATCACAACTGATATAAAATGACTATTTTTAAAGGATACCCTCAAAAGGATTTCTGAAAGAATGCTTATTGATTCGAAGTAGCTTTTGTGCACTTTTGTCTCTTGCAAAAGACAGGACATTCAACATCTGCAAGTGACCAAGTTACTGAAACGGTTATTTGAGCCCTAAAAATGAAAAGAAACAAACAGTTCTCGCTTAATATTGTCCATAGCTTCTTGAAAACTGCAATTTTAAACAAAATGGTCACAATGAAGTCAGGTCTTCTAATAAGGATCTTTCATTCAACATTGTCAGCAGGGATTTTCTTTCTTATCAACATTCTAAGTAAAGGACATTGAACAAAATGATGTCATTCTAAGATCCTGAGATAGTTGTTCAGTAACTATAAATATCTGCTGCAGGGAAATGAATTTTGTTTAAAAAAGACTCTGTAGTGACATTTGTTGTGTTGATTATGCAAATATTTTGCCAATGAACAATATTTGTTGGCCACCATTATAAATAATGAGTTCCATACTGGCAATCCAGGTCTATACAAGCAATTAGAAGATAAGACTGATGGAGACTAATGTTTGTTAACAACCTATATGGCAGATGAGCACTGTCAACATATATTTCCTTACTTTATTATCAGAGAAGTCTAGTTAAATATTAGCTCCACTTTAGAGAAGAGAGACATCAGACTGCAAGAGATAAACCACTGTCCAAGATCACATAGCGGGTATGGCACAAAGGCCAAACATTACTGTGAAGGTCTACCACTCGTATGATACCTAACTCCTGGTTAGAAGCCATGTCCTCTGGTTTCAGTGCCTCTATAGACAATTCATGCCATCATAAAAATAACAGTATTTACAAAATTCAAAATGTGTATTAAATTGCGGAGAGTAAAGACTTGCTTATTTAGCTTGTGACCATCACAGATCATAAATATTCTCAAACCTAGTTCTACGATGTGAAATAAAGGTGAAAGAATTAGAGCGGTATAAGAAATAATTTAATACTTCCTTTTGCTATTAGACAAGTCTTCACCTAATGCCCATGATAAAGTTATATAAACAAAAAAGAAATAATTAGTATGGGAGAAGAGAGAGAAAATGCTGAACAATTTAATTGGATTTTGTTGAAGTAAGAAATGACAGACTAAACAATAAATAGGGAAACGGTACAGTTATCTGGGTAGAATAGAAATAATAGCTGATCAGGGACACAGACACTGGGATTTCAAATCCCATTTTGCCACTGACTCACTTGGCATCATTTGACAAGTTATAAACTGCCTGCTTTTTACCTCTCCCAAAAGACAACAGAGGGAAGAAGATAGGATAGTAATACTCTATATCATGGGATAATTGTGAGGAATAACCATTTAAAGAAATGATAATAAAGTGCTCAGACAATATAAATTGCCACATAATAATACAGTTTAATAGACAGAATGATTCAAATTTCCAGTTTACTAAACTTTAAAGAGATCCTTTGACAACAGTACAAGAAACTATGTATAAAATTTTAAGAGGAATTTATCTCTGTTTTCATTCCAGTCATTCCAATAGAAAAGTCTGGCTTACACAGTGGTAAACAAACTAGAATTGTACAAACATTCAGTTGATTCAGATCTCCAGAGGCCACTGAGCTAATAAGCTCTGTTGATTCAGATCCCTTGAATGCTAAGTTTTGTCCAGCTCAGCCATATTTCTACAAATAAAACCAAAGACTAGATGGAGACACCTAAGAATACAGTGTCCATGAAACTTTTACAGGAAACTCACCAAGCACATGGCATGCCGATAGCGAGGAAGACTCAAAGTGGAGAGAATAAGTTAGTTGGCATGCAGGGAAGTCCTTGACAAAAATAGTATCGCCCCAAAATAATGGATAATCACAAACCAAGTAGAATATAAACAAGTTTTAAGTGAAATGCAAGCCTACAGCAAAATGTAAGATCCAACACTCAATACAACTCACTAGATTCAAAATGCAGGATAATTTTAGACAGATGTGCAAATCAAACAGATGGTATAATCTGGGAGAATGAGCGAATGGCATGAATTTAGATATAATAGTAGCATATGTTGAGAAGGAAGGTTGCATCTTATCTGAGATAAGATAGGAAGATGTGCAGCCAGGGACTCAGTTATGGAATACAAAGCTAGTTTTATAAAAGCAGAAAATCAGGCCCTGCTCAATAAGTCAAGATAAGAGGACTTTATCTCTCCTGTGCTCTAGAAACCAGAGAGACCAAAGTAGATAGGTAGATAAACCCTTAACTTCTTAGTGGGAGACAGAAGAAATTAGATTCCAAAAGTGTCACCAGGATATTGAAAATGCCTGTGGTCAATTGTTTTCAAGACACTTCAACTCCAATGGATTTCTGAGGATCATTACAAACCTTCTCTATTACTCTCCCGCCAAGTATTTGGAGGAAGACTTGCCTAATGTTTTCTCAGTCTGAACTGCACTCATTCCAAGGTCAAGGAGTAGAAACTGCAGATTATTGAAAGATTAATTTGTTCAAGTGAGTTGGAACCTGCAATGAAAAGGAGATTGACACATAGGATTCACTTGTAAGTCAAGTATACATTTATGAAATTATTAAGATGTTCCACTGAATAGTAAAATACTAGAAATAATTACCTGAAATTTAGCAGCTATTTTACAAGGAATTGACATGATTAGACTAATCACTGGACAAAAGCAAAGACATATGTACCCATAGGAAACAAATGCAAGGAATTCATTAACCAGAGAAGAATTGCTAGCTGTAAACATTTTAGCAAGCACATATAAAGTTTGAATAAAAGTAGACTAGAGAGGGCTCACTTTTAGGCACTAAGAAGCCATGGTGCAAAGAAAGAGCAGGCAACTGTTTCTTAGCAAAACAATGTTAAGGCAGGGAATTCTTAACACTTCACATATACTGTGTGCTAAACACACTCTAAATTTTTCAGTTACTCACTTAATAAATCTTCAAAACCACCCTATGAGGTAGATACCATTTTTACAACAGTTTTACAGTTTAAGAAACAGAATCACAGAGGGGTGGGTAAGTAGCTGACCCAAAATCACACAGCTAATAAATTGTGGTACTCAAGTTTCAGCTCAAGCAGACTGATTCTGGGTCCCTGTTCTTAACCAATACATTCTTCAGCCTACTCAAATGCTGAGTCTAGACTGACAATTCTTCAAGTTTCTTCAATACGTGACTCCATACTGATGATTCTTGTTCTAAGACAGTTAAAACATATCTATCCCGACAATCTGGGCAAAATCCATGATTTGTCAATAACTATATTTAATTACCCATTGCATCCTCTTTGTAAAAAAAGAATGGAACTTCTGAATAATGCTGGTATTTGGGGCCACATCTGATATTCAAGTAATCAGCAAATTCTATTTAAATGTGGGCTCTATGGATTTCATCAGAAGATGTGAAGCCAACTTTGATCTAAGCTCCAAATCATGGAGGAGTGGACTACAAATCCAGTGTCTTAGAGGGTTATTTGGAAACAATATTTTACCAAGTACCTATAGCCACATGAAACAGAGTGGAAATCTGTTGGTACCAATGCTTAGAGTTTGTTCGGGGTTCACCAGGCAGTTTAACCAGGGATCACACTATCAGGTTCATAAACGAATGTTGTGCCTCTTGCTCAGCAATTATCAATGTCCTCATCTCACAGAAACAAAAAAAAAAACCCACAGAATGAAGAGCACACTTGTCTGAGGTCATACAAGCGGCTAGAAGCTGAGTTGTACATTTCAAGTCAATCATTTGACTTCCGTTTTGACTCTCAAGCCCACTTACCCACTGAACTCAGTACAATGTTAGCTAAAAGTAAAGTCCAAAGAGGGAATGAAGGTGAAAAAAATGAGAGAATTGTTTTAAAGGCTTTAGCACTGAAAGCTAGATGGCAAAAAGCACTTTTTAGCTCATGATTTAAAGAAAGGCTCTATTTAATCCCATCTTTGGCAATACGAGCAATTTATAACTAGGCAGTTGCAGTTATTCAGTGTAAATAATTCACTGGTGTAAGATTTACCCTCTAAAAGTCAGGGACAACAGGGGGAAAAAAACTGCTGCCACGGAGTATTTATAATTTGTGTTTGTGTAAGTCAGGATTCCTAGCAGCAAACACAAATCATTCTAGTTATTTTAAGAAAAACATGATTTAAATCAGAAACTTAGGTGTTATGAAATCATTGGAAGCCAGGAAGGAGCATGAATTAAGAGCCCACGCTGAAACTCTTGCTACCATGGATGTGATTCAAGGATTAGGAAGCTGCCTCTGCACAACTACTTCTGGATACCACAAGGTTCACTTGGAAACCCTGATTTTGATGGCAACAGGGTGTTCTAGATAGTATCTTGGCCTTACCACCTCTACAGGCTAGCAGAAATAGCATCTGAAAAATGGCCTCTGCCTGAAGTCTGCCTTCCAACTCTCTCATGAATGAATCTAGCTGGAGGGAATTAATTTATACTGTGAATTCTAGCTGCAAAGGAGTCTGGGAAATGCAGTTTTTAGTTTGCAGCCTTTGCAGAATAGGATGGCACATAGTAAAGGTAGGAATGAATGGGGAATGTCAATCTTCTTCAACATGGTGCTGGTGTTCTATAATTTAATTATAGAGAAAAAACACCTTACACAAGGCTTTGAAAAACCAAAGTGTTATAGTAAAACTACTTTTGTTCCCCATTTTATGTGAGGAGACAAGGAAAGGGGTAGAAGAAGAATGAAGAAGATAGAGTCTGAATATCGTCCTGTGCATTTCATTCTGTGTTGCTCAACTAGACTACAGAGAAAGGACACACACTAAAGGATGGTTTTTTAATTACTCAATTTTAAAATGTTAGCATCCCTGACTGGAGCTATGTTTTAAGTGCATATTAATTAATACCTTTACAATTACTAGAAGGATCAATGACAGGACATAGGGGAGAATGCTTCAGAGATAAATTTCACCCATTTAGTATTTTTGCTCTAAAGAAAATATAATGATAACTGTAGCTCAAAGCCAGATTTGAATGCCACTTTTACTTTTGTAGTATTAAGCAAGTTGCTTGGATTTCCAGTGTCTTAATGATTTTTCCTGATAAGGATGAAAAGAGCAGATGAATCAGAAACAAAGGAGGAGGACTTACAACAGAACTAAATTATGCTTAATTTAAAGTTTTGGATACAATTAATTCACTATGATTGTCCTTCCTTCCTCCCTCCCTTCCTAATTTTTATGTCTGTCCAGCCATCCATTCATTCATCCACCCATTAATCCATCCATCCATCTGTCCACATATCATATCCTATCCATCCATCCATCCATTTACACAGAAAGATATTAGGGATTAGGAATGAAGCTGTATAAGTGTTCAGTTTTTCTTCCCTTGGTTATTGGAATTCTTGTTAATTTGTTGCTTTTATTTTTCTTCGCTTAAAGTAATTTTTGTGTGAGTGTGTGTGTGTGTGTGTGTGTGTATGTGTGTGTAGAGAGAGAGAGATTCAACTATATATTGAAATAATTATTTTTAAAGGCAGAAGTACTGTAAATACAGTCTCAACTGGCAATTTGCCTAGTGATTTATCCTAAAAAATAGTATAACGACCACCAAAAACTGTGTAAAAGCTTATTTGTCACCATTAATTTTTATGATATAAAAATGGAAAGAACTAAAGAATCAATAGAGGATTTACTGATTAAACTATGGTACAGTTAATCAATGGAACATTATTCAGTAATTGAAAATAATCATCTCATCAGATATAATGGCATCATAGTGTGAAAAGGCTTCTTATAATTTATTTTTCACTATTTAGGAATATATGCTTGCAAACACCTAAAGTCATAAATATCAGAATATTAGCAGAGGTGTTAGGTGGGTGATATTTTGGTTTTCTTCCTTATTTTTCTGTTTTCCTCGTTTTTTTCTTTTTTTACAATAGTATATGTTACTCATTTACTCAGAGAGTAAGCTTATTTCCAGTTTGGAAACTAGAGAAAGAAAGTGGGAATAAAATTATAATATTTATGACATTACTAAAAGGATTTTATGCAAATTTCAAATTTTTAAAACTACTTTTAAAAGCCACTTTTTCTGCTATTTTTCTTGCCTGCCACTGTTCCTACATCAGCAGTACAGCTATCACTAAATATATTGTTCCTCATTTATTGCTGGTTAAAAAAAACACATCAAAATACCTTAAATTTCTTTGTTATATTGGATATATATGAAATGTTTTTCAAAATAATATATTCTGTTAAGACTATAACCTCCCCCAAAATAAGGCAAACTGGAGTTATCCTTAGCAATCATATTCATATTTGAATTGCAAAGATTTCACATAATTTCAGTATTCAAACTAATACAACTACATTTTAGAAGTATTCTTATTTTGGCCTTATTACCAAATATTGATTTTATTTCTCCTTTTGTATCTTATCTACATGTTCCTTAATGACAATAGCAAGATCACAGGTGTTAGTGAGGTTTTGACCAATAATCTAAATTACTCTCATATTCAATGCCATAACTTTCATTGCTGTCGCACAAGTATTTTCATCTTCATGCTTAAGTTATCTTTGCTGAAACACTAAAGAGTGTCTAAGACTCCTAGGATTTTATGGAACATAGTTTAACTAATAGTTAAACATTTTCAATTTTTTTTTCACAGTTGCCCAATTCCTATAATAAATCATATCGGACTTCTCTTCCTTTAAGTCTGCAGGAGAATTCTGCCTTTATTCCTTTTGGCATTGTCTTTGCTATAAGTCTCAACTGTTCTACTTTTCCACATTTTTTAGGTATTTGCCACCTAGAGGACATATAACTTTTCCTTGGTCATATAATCTGTCCACACGAGGGCAAGTCAATTTCTGTCTTGTATCTACAGGTGGTGTCTATACCTTCCACCCTGCAGTCTTCTCCAGGGCTTCTATGCTCGCTAAAACACAATCTGCATGTTCCCTACTGTCCTCACTCCCTTATATCTTAAAAAGACAAGGAATGAATACCAGTGATAAACTAATAAAATCAAAAGTTTTTAAACATACATCATCGCCATGGAGCTCCTACTTCAGACATGCCCACGCAGTCTACGTTTCCAAGGATGTGTTAGTCACTGTCACCTCCCCACTTGCTATTCAATTATTTTCCTAAAGATGGAGGATAATAAATAGAAGAATGATACCAATAGCAACAGGGTACAGTGGAAAATATCAGGCTCTACAAAAGTAGAAGACACCCTGTGGAAAGGCACGCTCATTTATCAATGTTAGTGTTGAGCTTCTGGGCATCAGAGGAGTGAGAGGGGGACCCAGATTGTACCCAGAGTCAAGGGGTCTTTCTAGACCTTTGTAATTCTTTTTTTTTTTTAAAGATTTATTTATGCATACAAGCTGGGGTACAGGCCAGAGGCGTGGGGCGGCAAGAGGGTTCACCAGAGACAGAGTAGGGAGCAGAACAGGCAGATTGGCAGAAATACACTGCTGAGGAGAGCAGCGGGCGAGGCAGGAGAGGTCTGCTGCGCCATGTGGGAATCTGCCTGGCCAGGAGTCAAACTCGCGTCGCTGCTGCCGACAGCTCCACAGAGCAGCGCTTAACCGCTGCGCCACAGGGAGGCCCCGCCCTCTGTAATTCTTGACCTGAATCTTTCCTACCTTTCTAGCATCACCTCCTGCCACTGTCCCTCAAATATCCTACAGCCCAATGAGTTTGAATTACATATCCTCCTTTAAATATCCTATTTCTGCCAGAAGAGTTCAGGAAAACTTCTATCTTGCTTGCCGCTATGTCCCTAGTATTCAGGTCGTGCCTGGCATAGAGTAGCAGCTCCACAAACATTTGCTAAAGAAATAAATGAACACCTCTACGTGTTCCCTTGTTTTATATTCTTCCTTTTAAAAGTTGAGATAACACTGGTTTACAACACTGTACATGAGTCAGAGGTACAGGATCCCAGCCCCTCCAATGTTTGTTATCACACCACACCCATAATCCTCACCATAATTCCTTTTCCTTATAATGCCTTTCCTCTAATTTATCCAGAAAAGATCCTTCTCATTCTTAATATTAGCTCCTGTTATCTCCTGTGACGATCACACTAAATGTCTCCAAACAATGTTAGGTGTTTTCTCATCTTGCATATTTCAGGATTATAACTGTTCACATGCATGTCCAGTTACCCACTAGCCTTTCGGCCTGAGGGCCGTAACCATATCCTTGTTGTATTTATGAACCCAAACAGGATGATACTTGAAAAGTGCTTAATAACTGGTTGTTGAAAGAAAAGTCTCCTAACTACAAATTTAGTACTCTTTTTAAAATAGTGATGATGATGACAATAATGATGGTAAATGTTTATAGTAGCTTTGTGGTTAAGCAAGACAATCAGATACTAAGTTCCACATAAACCCTATGTATGTTCTGTTCCTCAGTTTTCTGATCTATACATGGAGCTAAAAGTAGTACCTGCCAGATAGGATTAAAATAATACATGGAGAGTGGTTGGAATAGTGCCTGACATTTAGCAAATCTTCAATATCTCTTAGCTTTACTATTATGCCCTACAATATAATAGACCCTATGCAAGGCAATTTAGTACATAATTTATTTCTCACAACAACATTATTTTAAAAATCAAAAAACTGCAGCAAAGAGAGATCACTCCATTTTCTCAAGGTCACAGAATTATTAAGTGGTAAAGTCCTCATAAGATCAAGGCAGGGACTGCCTGTCTAGTTCAACTTTATAACCCTGGGACCTAGTACAGTGACTTGGCTATACTTGAAACATAAAAAAGACGTGGGAATTGTTAAATTATTCAACATACTGACTCTTAACTTGATGTCACACAAATTTCTACAAGAGTTTGAACATTCGATAATTAATTGCATCAGAGCTTGGATTCTACTAGTCACAAATTACTCTATTTGTTTGAAAAATGCTCGTGTGTCACCTCAACTATGCTCACTGCACAGGCTGCACGGCACAATCTTTAAGAGCCTGCTGGGATACTCCAGGCTCACTAGCCAAGGTTCCAGTTCTAACTAACATTTTATCAACGAGTGATTTTGGCCAAGTGCTTAGCCTCTCGAAGCATTGGTTTCCATTTTTAAAATGAAGATAATAATACCAACCTTAGAGGGTTTTCTATTCTGAGGATCAGATGAGATCAAATATGTGGAACATGCTCAGCAAAATGCCAAGTACATGGAAAGCTCGAAAAAAATGAAACTGGCCGGCACCCCCTTATCAACCTCATTTATTTGATTGGTTTCTGTTCTACATTGTAGAAGTCTTTGAGCTCCTTCAGAAATGTTGAGGATTAGCCTATTTTTCAGAGTATTTCTCTGAAAAATACTATCTCCCCATTAGACTGATTTAGGGGCACCTTCTCCTATGCTTCCACTGCACTAAGAATATAACTATTCAGAAAGAGAAGTTTTTTCAACAGGAGCAGATGGGAAGTAATCCTTGGATTCGCTCTTCATCTACGAGGGGAAAAGAGAAGAATATTTCTGAAAGCACCCACATGCATAATGAGGTGCCCATGAGCCATTTCAATAGCTTAGTCTGTGTCTCTGGAATTCAGGGTGCGTGCCCTAGGGAGGACGGAGCTGGCCACACTGCAGTCCCAGTGCTCACAACAGACAACAACAGGACATGGCGCACTGGCTAACTTGCAAAACAGAAGAAAAAAGCTCTGACTTATGGTTTGTCCATTCCTCTTGTGTAAATATTCTTATCTTGACCAATTTTAAGTTATCAACTTGGTGCCACTGGACACAGAGCTGGGAAGACATGTGCGCTCACCCACATCATATAGTATTTCTACCACAGAGATAAGACAGACTTGAATAAGCACCAGAGCAAAGAGTAAAATAATTAAGAATTCTTAAGTACTGAATATTCATATTTTATAATTTATTAATTATAAGTCTATATAGTTTCCTTTAGCAAACGACTCACAAAATTTCTGATAATGTAACACCAGGAACAAGCTGGGAGGTAGGAACGAAGCATCCTGGGTCAAGGAAAGCTGAAGCTTATACAGTGTAGGGGCCTCTTTAACACTTTGTGATCCGCTCACGTATTAGTACGTGTTTTTTGTCACCAGTATTAATACGTGTTCATCTAGTCTCTGGTTTTTCACGCCACAGTGGATCTATTTGGAACTATTAGGAGCTATTTCTTTGATCGTGCTCAGTCTAGAAGCTTTACACATTGTTTTGGTGAAAGTGTAAGGTGTTTTATGAGAGATATGACAGTCTTTTTAATATCCAGTAGTTCAGGAGCTGTGTGTGTTTTATGGAATGCTTCTACCATTCATGCGGTGGCACAGAAAATGGCCGGCCCCAAGGGCTGGTAAATTTAAAGGGCACCAGCACACAAAGTGTTAAGAAAAAGAAATGTTTAAATAGATGTAAAATGACTATTTATTGAGAAGAGAATATTTATTTTGAACGCCCACGCTCACTCCAACACCCCGACACAAAGGGACGCGTAGGAAAGGAGTTCAGAGGGAAAGAGAGGACACTGAACAATTGCAGTTAAAACATCTGACTTGTGCCAAATATTGAAAAACATATGCTCATGTGAACATACTGCTGGCGCCTTTCTCAGGGCCTTGGGGCTCACACGAGAGATAAGCCCCAGTGCTGAGCTTCATTAGTCGATGGTAAATCCATCTCCGACTTGAGTGCTCTGCTCGGAGCTACTTCAGTTCTTTATACCAGTGAGGGAACCGCACACCCTGATCATTTATGAGGCTTTGGGGAACCGTGCGTGCTTTCAAAGAGCAGCTTGGAACTGCTATACCGACAGGGACCACCAGGTCACGCGTGCTGGGTTCTGTAGTAATGGAGGGGCACACGCCCTCCTTGAAGAGACTACCAGCTGCTCAGTGGAGGGTGAGGCTTGTCACGGTGTACTGTGGGCCCAGAATTAGCAGATACTCTAGTTTTCAGAAGAAACCAGAAATCTGGAACTGTATCTGAAATCTGCTTTGGAAATGCTGGTAACTAAGTGAATAAAAAGAAACCTGAAGGTCAAACAAAACTGGGGCTGCCAAAGAGGAAACTCGGCCTTAGGTAATGCAGAGAACATTCCCCACGCACACAGCTTCGTTTCTACCTTTCATCCTGCCTACCTCCCACCCATCACCCTGGGAGCTGAGGAAATACACGCGAACCGGTAGTTGTTAGGTAGGAACGTAAATACTTGTCAGATCACGTGTTCTTAGAAGTCCTGGTATTCTATGTTCCTCTTCGTTTCCCTGGGGCACAGCATCCCTGGCAGGTAGAGGTGTCTGTGGCATCTACTACCGCACATTCAGGCAGGAGAGCATACAGGTTAAAAGGTACAGCCTCTAGGAACAAACTGTCTGGGTTAAAATTACAGTTGTGTGTCTTTGGAAAAGTTGCTTTACCTCTCAGTGGCCCCTTTTCCTCATATATAACATGGAGTTTACCATAAAAATCATCTAGGATTGAGGTATGGATTAAGTGAGCTAATACAACTAAAGTGCTAAACAGAGCCTGCCCCATGGGAAGCATTCAGTAAATATCAGTAAAAATAAGACTATTTACTGTTTGCTTCTAAAATGCAAATATTACCCATAGTGTTATTATTACTAATGTAGCAGGTTCTCAATAAATATTTATTGATCCACACTTTTCAATTTCTACATGATATTAGTTATTTATACTTATTTACTTTTCCATACCGAGTTACATACAATCGCTAAAGTGTATTCCTGTGGAAGTGTCAGAGGTAACTTTTATTGGATTCATTTGTGACTTCGATAAGCTTGACCTGAATAAAAGAATTAAATAGGCAATTGTCCAAAGACGATATACAAATGGACAACAGGCACATGAAAAAAATATTCAACATCACTTATTACTAGGGAAATACAACTCAAAATCACAAAGAGATACCACCTTTGGTATGGATGGCCCTTACCCAAAAAACCAGAAAGAATAAATGCTGGTGAGGATGTGAAGAAAAAGAACCCCTACTCACTGTTGGTGGGAGTCCAGTCTGCCCCCCCCCCATTATGGAACACAGTATGGAGGCTTCTCAAAAGATTGCAAATGGATATGCCATGTGACTCAGTAATTCCACCTCAAGGTATTGACCTTAAGAACACAAACACACTAATTCGAAAGGAAACTTGCACTCCCATGTTCACTGCAGCACTGTTTACAATACCAGGATATGGAAACAGACTAAATACCCAAAGACAGAAGACTGGATTAAAAAGATGTGGTGTACACACACACACACACACACACACACACAAACACACACACACACACTCTCTCTCTCTCTCTCTGTCTCTCTGTCTTTCTCTCTCTCTCTGAAATACTACTCAACTGTCAAAAAAGATAAACTCTTGCCATTTGCAGCAACATGGATGGAGCTGGAAGGGATAATACTAAGCAAAATGAGCCAGAAGGAGAAAGACAAATAATGGATGGTATCACGTATATGTGGAATACAGAAAAACAAACAAAAAAAGGGACACATAAATCCAAAGTAAAAAATTAACCCTAACCTAACAATGGAATGGGGGGAAACTAGAAGGGGAGGGGAGGAAGAAGCAGAGGAACAAGAACAGAGGAGAGAGGGAGCACAAGGGTCTCCGGTGGTGGATGGTGGGTCCTTTGGTGGTGGGTGCATGATGGGAGCAGCGCCTGAAGGGGGAAATGACACACTTCAATCACAGCAACACTGAAGTATACCAAGGTTAATCCAATTAAAAATACTTAAGAAGAAAGATACAACAGAATTATGAAAACAGCCTCAAGGAACATAGCTATGGCGCCTTTAAAATATATTGTTTGGCTAATTAATCTGGGACATGATTAAAATGTTTCTCCAAGGACATTAAATCAAGTGAAATGATCCTTTGGAAGGTTAGGGATTGGAGAAGGAAAAGTTAACCCTTTTTTTTTATATAATTCATCTGTCTCCCCCTGGCCCCTGGCTGCATTTTAAGGCAGAGCTGTTTCATATTCTCTTCCTTCATTTCTGTAGTAAGCATGTTTGTGATATGATCAATCTTACTAAGTTTTTAAATACAAAATAAAGAGAAATTCCAAATGGTTTCCATTTCCCACTAAAGGGAAAAGATCCTTTGAGGAGGAAAAAAATAACTAATATTTATCGAGTCCATACTGTGTGTGAGATCATTTGTTAGATACGTTGCAAAAAGTCATTCTAATCCTTACAGAAGTGCTGATTTATTTATTGTCTCTGTTTTGCAAAAGAGGGAGTCTGAAACTTAGAGAAGTCCCATGATTCTCTCAAATCCTCACTGCTAACAATCAAGGAGCTAGTAGGCTAGTATGAACCCCAATCCAGTCTACATTCTTTTCACCATGAACTTGTCTGTTCTTTCATATTAACTCACACTGGACAAATAAAATGAGCAGCAACTATAGAAAAAGAAAGCACATTATTAAGGATATTAGCAAGTTAATTGCAAAAGTAATTGGCTGCACTAACTTTTTTCAGTTTGTATTAATGTTATTTAAAGCATCTATGGCCCATCTCTGTCGAAAAACACTTAAGGGTGGTGGGATTACTTAGGGGTGTCTGCTAGCCAAAACAAAGTAAAAGTCACCATTTTTTGTTTAAGTTAACAAATGATCTGTTCTTCACAGAGCTCACCTTTGGTCCCTCTCATTATCTTCACGTCCCCCCTCATCTCTCCTGCAGAAATCCCACTCGAGCCTTAACTGAAATGCCTTCAGTAAGCCACGCCCTCCCCCACTTCAGGATCCTTCCAGAGGCTGCCCTGCTCCCCCACTTGTTCTGACTGACCCATCCTAGTCCTTTAGGTAATCTCAGACCAGCTATCACTAGCAAGGAAGACTCACAGAAATCTAAGAGATAGGGTTGGGAGCCCAGATACGTGCCCTGTAACTGGGAGCCCCATCCCAGCGTAGGTTTCAGTCCTCTGTGGCTGCTGTCCAACAATCTGCCTTCCTTTATTCCTTGCTGATTACTTAGAGATTCGGGGGCAGGTGAGAACTGTTTACACTGCCTACCAGCAACTCTCCAGTATTTCCTGCAACAGCTGGTACCTACTGCTAGGCATGCACATACTGCACATCTGTCAAAATAATTGCATGGCTAGAGAAATGGAAGCAGTAATATGTTGGCTTCACACTTTGATAAAATAGTAGGTGTATGTGCGATATTAATATCCCATAGTGGATGTTAATGGTAGGGTTATTCCAGTCTGTACAATACAAGCAGATTGAAATCTTAATTAAAGACCCTTGAGGCTGGAAAGGGCCTTAGAAATCACCAAGTTTAACTTCATTATTGTCCAGAAAAGGAAAGGGAGGGCTGAAGAAGTAAAATCACTGAGGCTGATACCAGGTCCCTAAGACCATCATCAAGTATGTATTTATGGAACACCTAGTAGCTGCCGATTAATCACTCTGCTGGGCACTGGTAGATGAGGAAGGAGCAGACAAGACAAGAACAAAGTCCCTGCCCTGAGGGAGAATACAGTCTGGTCAGGGAAACAGGACTTTCATTTATCAAACAATTAGAGGACAATGAGAAACTATGTTATTAAGTGCTAAATTAGGCAGAACATACAATAAATGCTATAGTCGTTCAAAGTGAAGGGAGAGATAAATTACCAAATGAGCTCAGATTGATCACTTATTTTTCCTTGTGTTTATGACCGTCTCCCACATCACAGCCAGCTCCTTCAAGAAAGGGGCATTTTGTTGCTTTAATCCTTCCTTTGCCATGGATAATTTAGTATTGGCTGGAGAAAACTGTCACTTGGATTTGCTGAAGAAATCCTTCTGAAATCACAGTATTCTCTTCTGTATAATGATGGTAAGATTTTATCAAAATAACTGAATAAATTATAGCATTAATAACATATTCTGGTTCTCTTCATTCTCATTCAAAACACCACCCAAGATTACATTTTCTGACTGCCTACACACGCACACACACAACACCCCTCTTGCAAGCTTATGCAGCTGTTAAAAAAAAGTGCCTGACTGCTTTTGTCTGCTTAGCTAATACATTGCTCTTTAGAGCTGTCACCTCAAGTTCTGTAGATTTCTTCTACCTGCTCCCTCAGTAGGAATGTCTCCCATATCCTGTGAGCTTTAGATAGAACCCCTGATTACCTATCTGATTCCCCGGGAGCCCTGCGGGTGTTCCTATCACTTGCAGAAGGGATGGCAGGTGAAGACATTCGAGTGAGGTAACAGACTGCATCTTCCCTGTGCTTCCCTCAGCGCCTGACTGTCTCTTAAACCCAGCACTTGTTCTTTTCAACCTTCTCTAAACTTCCCAGGCAGAATTAGTCATTCCCTGCACTGTATGCTGCAGCTCTCCACGGAAACATCTAAAAATGTCTCCCGTAAACAGAACTAAAATGATTTGTCACTGAGTTTTTCCTTAGCTAGCCTGTAACTTTTTGAAAGTGGATCTCTGTAGTTGACTTTTTACTCCAGGTAGCTTCCAACATAGTAGGACAATACATGATTTGCATGAATGAAACTAGAGGTGATTAAGGCTTAATTTTGACCAAATGCTCCTAATTTTTAAGCAAGTTTCTTAAGAGAGGTCCAAGCTCAATGGTTTTTAGACATAGGCTATCCTCTCTTGAATGGATCATATTTCTTTTCAGGGAAGTACTTTTAAAGGGGATTATAACATGGGTATTTAAACAAAGATAAAATGAGAATTCTAAAATTATGAGCTCTAGGCCATCAGTGAATAGGACACAAGTTTGCAGTGAACCAGATCTTAGCAAAGCTTACCCTCAAAAAATACAAGCTTCCTTCCTTCCTGGAAGCTCTGTTTAGTGGCCTGGTATCTTGAATATTGGCTTGACCTGTTTTGAGTAGTTAGTCTGGCCCTGAAGTATAACCAATCAAATATTCATAACCTCCTCTAAGGTACATAGATTTTTATTGGTTTAATGTGGTATATACACAGTGCAGAAGAAAAAATACAACAGCCTGATTCAGATGGATTGGTGCTTCATGGTGACTGGACCAGTAAACTGAAAATGCAGTTTAATATAGACAAATGTGAAATAATAAGTCTAAAGACAATGAACCAAAACAGAGAGCCCATACTAAGTGGGAGCAATTCAATGCAATGATCAGGAAAATGATTTAGGAATTCTTGAGAAATAATGCCAGAAGCTAGAAGCTCAGAACTTTTTCCTGGCTGAACAAAAGGCCTATGTGAGACACAGAATACAAATCGAATGATAAGCAGTAGTGCTATGAAAATGACAACAGTGACACACGGAGACCTCCACCTGCAATGCTGCCACCATCTTACCAGAGGGAAATGGGCCCGGCCACTTCCGAGTTGGTTGGTTACAGAGAGCTGGGGGGAGTGCACACATTTAAATCAGATAGCAGGAAGAACTTGTCCCTATGGGCTGTAAAACAGTAAAGTTCTTTACAAAAACAACAGCAACAACTTATTTCTACTTGGCATTTTATCATTTAAGAGTGTTTTCACAGTAATAACCTCTTTGCTCCTCGACATAAATGGAAATAGTATTTACATTTTTCAGAGTGTTAAACTGAGACTCAGAAGCAAAGATAAAGCATAATCTCAGCGCTTACGAATACCATTCTAGTGTGCTTGCTTTATCATAAAATATCTTGCCTAGGCATTCCCAAGAGAAAACTGTGGACTAGCCTGCAGTAGGTTTTTAAGAATCATATAGGGAGCTATGTTTTCTCCACAAAAACAGCAGACTGATTTCACGTTTACCAATATGTTCTCACAAGAGGTTTGTACTTGTGTCTGTATGTATGTGTGTGTATATATATATACACATAAATATATATATATATATATACACACACACACATATACACACACACACACACTTTGTGTCCAGAAGACTAAAAATTTCCTGTCAAGAGAAAACGTAACAGTGCATATATAACAAAGGTGGCCATGACAGTCTCTCCCATCCTAAATACCTTTTTGCAAAATGACCTTGATGCTATTTCTGTTGAGAAATGGGTCCTCCGTCTCAACTTGAGTAGGATTGTGGCTTGTTTGTAATGACTAGGATGAGGTGGAAGTGACAGTGAGCATAGGTCACAGAAGGCAATGAAGTTTCTGACTTGTCAACTAGAATATTCCCTCTTGAAGACTTCAGCCATCATGAGGCGGCCATGCTATAAGGGAGCAGGTTGGCCCATGTATAGAGATGATATAGAGAAATCTGAAAGGTCCCTTGAAAGCACCAAATTGCTTGAGCTTCCACAGTTTCAATTCCATCTGACTGCAAATACAGGAGAGACCCGGAGCCAGAACCACCCAACCAACCTCTTCTTAAATTCTTGACCAACATGAGAAAGAACAAAATGATATGTTGTGTTAAGCTAGTAAGTGTAGGGGTGATTTGTTATGCAGCAATTTACTAGTACCTGGTTATACAATGATCCAAACCCACAGGATATAAGACACCAAGAGTGGACCATAATGTAAACTGTGGACTTCGGGTAATGGTGATTGGCCACTGTAGGCTTCTCGGTTTCAAGAAATGTACCATTACAATAGGGGATGTTGATAAAGAAGAAGGCCAGACGTGTGCAGGGGCAGGGGAAATCAATGGGAAACCTCTGTACCTTCCTTTAATTTTGCTGTGAGCTTAAAACTGTTCTAAAAAGTTCTATTTTAATTAAAAAAAGTAGGTTGATATAAAATTAGTTGATATTAAAACCCCATATTACAAAAATGGATGATACAATATTGGTGTTCTCCCAACAGCTGAAGTGTGGGAAGCACCGAACTCAAATTATATAATTGGTATTTTATGTCCAATTATTTCTCTGTATGATGGCTTGTGAAGATGAATTAAAAAATAAAGGAATGCTTTTATTCATTAAAAAAGATGACCTATCACAACAAAATAATGAATTTTAAGAGTGATTGCTTCTTGGTAGTGAATCTATGAATGATTTGCTTTGGTCCTTCTAGTTTTCTAGTATTAACCAAATGATCTATGAGTAAATATTAATATTACAGAAAAAATGACCATATTGATATACTACCATTTTAAAAACACAGTTTGTTCAGTTATTAGTAAATTAATATTGTTCTTACCAAAAATAGGAAACAGTAACTTAAAAAAAGGCAAGCACCCTCAAGTAGCAAGCATTTGATTTTGATGGTCCCCAACAAGGCAATATACTAATACACCAATATTGTATCATCCATTTTTGCAATATGGTATTTTAATATCAACTAATTTTATGCCAACCTACTTTTTTTATTAAGATAGAACTTTTAAGAACAGTTTTAAGCTCACAGCAAAATTAAAGGAAGGTACAGAGATTTCCCATTTATTTCCCCTAATTTAAAAATTAGTCCTTCCCCAAGCCAAGGGGAATACTCCTTCCCTGAAACCCTACTGTTGAACAGAATGAAAATAGTGCACATCCATTACCCCAGCCTACCTCAATGAGTATACTCATTGAGCAGAAGAGGCACACTATCCAGATGGTGTCAGGCAGGAGGTATTCCTCTCCTTCTTGTCCTGGGTCTCTAAGTTGCCTATATCCTGGTTTACTCCAGCTCAGTTCTTTAGCCTTCTTAAATTCTCTATGTTCCCTTTATCCTTACAGCAAATTTCCTTAATTTAATTTTGACCAAGTCTTTTTCTGTGACTTACAACAAATGAGCCATGACTGATAGATTGTTTCATCCGAGGAAGAATATGGCTTCATACATTTTGTGAGCCATAACTAATATACAATAAATTGCATGTATTTAAAGTGTACAACTGGACAACTTTGGGTGTATGTATACACTTAGGAAACTACAAATGAGGATGCTGAACAAAGTCATCACTCCCAGAAGCTTCCTCATGCCCCACTGCAATCCTTCCATTCTCCCTCCCTACAACTACCCTCACCAAGCACCGGTGATCAATTTTTCATTAAAGGTTCATCTAAAATTTTTAGTATTTTGAAATTATACACTATATATTCTCTGATTTTCCTCTGGTTCTTTCAGAGTATTATGAGATTCACACAAGCTGCTGTGTGTGTCCCAGTATATGGATATGCCACAGTGCTACACTGAATGTCTTTGTCTCCCCAAAATGCACATGTTGAAAACCTAGTCCCCAAAGTGATGTACACATGTTCTTGCTGTTCTTTCAAGCATGAAGAAACCAAGTAGAGAATGACCACAGAGCAGCCAGTGCTCGCTCACTCCCAAGCCAGCCACCTGGACTATCTCTGGGCAGAATATGCATTTGGCTCAGAGAACTGGGTCCTGGGTATAGGGTTTAGCTGTTCAATGACTAGAATAGCTCAAATTATATGAGCTTTAGATGAAATGCAGTCACACCATCTCATCTCTGTGGTAGAGTTTCAATCTGAAGACAATCATCAAATCTAAAAATTATGACAAGGAACTCATCTGGAGCCTTACATACATGCAACATGTGTACTGCAGATGTCTCAATACAGAGGTGACAGTCTTCTCCCCTAAAAATACTTAAAAACAGCTTCCTGAGACAAGCTTTAGAAGATGCCATCCTTAAGGATCATTTATAATATCTCATGCTTAACTAAATATTGAACAAGCTCACACTCTAATGGAATTTCAAGTAATTTAGACCTGAAGTTGCATCTGGCTAGGTCAGCATCTGATTCTCCTTGTTCAGCAGGTACAACTTTCGAGGAAAAGTTTTCTCCTTTCCACATACCAGAGAGCAGGTGGTTTCACTTTCATTCCCCAAACGGTAGAGGGATTGCTGAAATTCAGATTGTTACTAATGAGGCTCATGTATTCTAAGATGAATATGAAATTTTCTAAGACAAAATTGTGACCTCCTTTTGTGTTGGAGATCTTCTGAATTTTGAATGGAAAATTGTCTAAGCAAGACTGAAAAGCACAGTCATTTATTAAAAGCCAGGTAAACAGAATTAGAGTAACTGTAACTTTTCCTTTAAGAAACACTCACGCGATTGGTCAGCATATATTTAGTTTAACCATATTTTATATATTTCCGATTATGTCATGCATGCAAACCCATCACCCATCCTTAAATTTTACAGCAATCCAGACTTTGATGATTTCCCAATATTGGGTATTAGAGTAAAACAGGGACTAAAACCGGTGAGTCAAGAACACTAACTGGTGTTGGGCTACGGCCATAGGTCAAATGTAGGAACTAGAATTTACAACATGCATGAAGAAAAAAAAACAGAAAATAAATCTAGTCTAAGAATTCTTACATGCAAAGACTCATAAATGGAGAGCTAATAAAAACCACATCAGCATTTGGTTTACACTAGAAGCTCCTTCAGATCCAGATGCCTAGTAGTGCTGATACTTAAAGACAGGAGATAAGCATGTGGGGATGGACCAAGGGAGTTGTTGCTTTTGAGACCAAGTCTGGAACACCACTGCAGCCAACGCAGGATACTGGACCAGACATATTTCCCCAGGAGGAGCTCAGAGGAAGCCACAGGACCATGCTTCATACAACATAAGATAGCAGAAAGCAGAGGCAGTGGTGGACAGACTATCCCTCCCTGCATCTACCTTTTAGAAATAGGACTGAGTCCCTGCTCCTATAAGCTAAATAAGCCCCTTAGTTTTGGGACAGTTCAGTGATAAAGGAGTACTTGCAAACAGATTTACTAGCAGTACTGTTTGTATGCTTACAGAACTTAGTTGGAAGATTTAGTAAGATATAAATAGACGTAGGTTCTGAATAGGTGTAAGCCATAGCATTTAGCAAGCATGGGTAGAAGTATCAACACAATGCACCATGGTGTAACTACCTCAGCTAATCACACTTAGACTGTTGATACAACCACTTACTCTCTCCATCCTGGCAAGACATGCCAGCTCTTCTAGTGCTTGGCCAACCCACACCTGGCCAATCAGCAGTCCACCGACCCCTAGATTCCAACTGAGAGTCTTGAGGACTGCATTTCTCCAAAGCAAACTCAACCAGGAGCCATGGGGAAATGGAAGACTGGGTCGAGAGGAAGCAGTCTGGCCAAATCGTGTGCATGTGGGTCTACCTAGGTGTTGGGAGACAGCACTGGTCAGTAGTACCCATCACTGTGTAGGAGATGCTGGTGATCCTAGGTGTCATCTGCGTCTAGGTGAACTAAATCTGGCTGTGGATTAAATCCAAAGGTAGAAGAATGAGATACCCAACTGAGCAGAGAGATGAATCGAATTTTACATGCTGGGCATACACAGTGAAATTATCAGGCGGGTAGACTAGGAAAAAGGAAGTACACAGGAAGAGGGCATGCAGTGCCCAGCACACACACCAGGCACATGCGGTCCAGAGCTCATGTCAACAATGATTCAGACAATATTTGGTGGGTATGACGCTCACATAAGCTCTTTGCCTTGTTCAAGTTTGGAAATGAAAATAAACAAGGCTGAACTTGCCAGCTGAAAATATCAGTGACTGAAGGGACAGGGCAAAGCAGACAGAGGCATCCTTTAACCAGGCTTATTCATTTATGTACCTCTACTTTGTATTGCTTAAATTCTAATAACTACAAAGTGAAGTGCTGGGTGAATACAGAAATGAAGGAATTGTGGTTATTGTACTCAAAAGCTTTGGATGTAGTAATTTCTCAAGTACATGAGTCACCAAAAAGAAAATGAAATTAGTGTTTTACGAGAGGGGTATGGCAAACATACCATCATAGCTATGAAGAAGGAAAGAGTGCTGATATTCAGAGGTGGGAAGGTAGGAAATCAGTTAGGAATTCAGGACAAAAACATTTTAACTAAGACTTGAAGGATGAATCAAGAGGGGAAAGAGAAGAGTTGGCATGCAGAAAGATCAAAGCATAAGGAGGAACAAAAAGGGCTAGAAAGAGTTTGAGCAGATTTCTCACACTTCCATGTACCCATGAATCAATGGGAGAATATTGTTACAATGCAGAATGGAATTCATTTAGGCTTGTGGGTTGGAACTCAGATCCTGCATTTCTAGTGAGTTCCCAGAGGATTCCAAAGCTACAGGTTCATGGTGGGCCACCATTTCTGTGACAATGCATTAGAGAAAATGTACACTAACATGACAATGCTGCAGGGTACAGAGATTTAGAGAATATGATGAGGTTGGTAACAGAGGTTGAGACAGAAAATGGCACCAGACTAAGGGATATGAATGTCACTATGGGCCCTGGGGAAGCATTTAAATACTAAGTAGTTTCACTTGCTTCATCAATACCATTTTTCATATTGCTGAAAGAAAAATCACTTTATAATACAGATTTGGGTCAGTCATTCTCTTCACAAAATCCTTTGGATTTAAAGAGAACTGGGTAAGAAAGAGTGAAATGACTACAGTTGCTTAGCTTGAGTGACTGGGCAAAAAAGTGATATAGTTGCCTGACATGAGAGCAAAGAATTAAGAGAGCCAAAGCTGTGGGGTATAGGGAAAGCATGAGCAAGGAACGAAATGAATTAACCTACATCATCATGATTTAGTGGTCCCCAAACATGGCTACACATTAGAATCCACCTAGAGGGAGTTAAAAAGTGTTGATTCTTGTGTATCACCCACAGAAAATCTGCTGTATTTGGTGCAGGGAAAGGAAGCCATATCTAGACGTCTTAATGTTTTTCAGGAGTTACTAATATGCATCCAAGTTTGACAACCAATGTCATAGTTATGTAATGTCCCCTGAGTATCAGAACCTTGAAAATTATCTCTCAATTTATTTTCATAATAATCTAGAATAGGAACAAATCCCAAAGGGCTTTCACTGTTCAAAAATGGGACAATTTGGTCCTCAAAAGAATAATAAAATAGAATAAAATATATCAAATACATTCTAATAAATCTACAAATTCATGAGGTTTCTTTTTATATGGAAATGTTCTAAAATTAGATTGTGGTAATCGTGACACAACTCTGTAAATATACTAAATATCATTGAATTGTACATTTAAAAGGAGTTAATTATGTGGTATGCAAATTAAATTTCAATAAAGCCATTAAAAACAATTCAGCCATTCATATGATACTCTAAAAAATAACTTAATGGTTATCTCTGGAGATATTAGTGAACCTACTCATTATTCTGACAGTGGTAACTAAAGGGATAGAATCAAGCATTTACCCTGCCTTTCTTTCACAAAACTGAATCAAAGTAACCAAATAATTGATGAGGAAAAGTTCTTATTTATAAAAACATTACAGCTAGTGAATTAAAAGGAATGCCAAAATTATCATCTAATCATTTTACAACACCCAGTAATGAATCTAGGCGATGATAAACAGCTACTGCAGTCACTAGATGAAAATCTGGTTATGAATTTGACAAAAGATGGATCTGACTGATAACACCTGAAACTATTGATCAAGTCATGCCAAAATAAAACCTGAACCTGCTGGTTTTGATTTGTGTATCAGTTTACAAGAAATACAGAGGACAAAGGAACATGATTAATAACAATGGCTAGACGGAATTAACGATATCCAGAATGCGGAAAACTCTTTAGGAAAAATGAACTGGTTTCTTCAACAAACATATTCAAGAAAGAAAAAGGAAAGGAAGAGTTTAGGGAAAGGTGGTGAGCAAACTTTTTCCTAAAGGGACAAAGAGTAAACGTTATTTTACTTTGCAGGCTAGATGGGCTCTGATGAAACACTCAACTCTACGTTCGTAGCTGGAAAGCAGTCATTAAAAATTATAAATGAGTGACTATGGCTGTGTGCCAATGAAACTTTATAAAAACAGGATTTGGATCATAGTTTCTCAACCCCTCCAAAAGATCTTAGAAAGAATTAGAGCCCATCAATTGAATACAATTTTTAGACATTATTTGGACTTGAATGACCAACTATAAAAGTATTATGAAACAATCATGCAAATCTGAGCACTAACTGATTACTTGAAGATAAAAAACATGGTAACTCATTAAAAAATAATTTAAAAATAATAAAAATATTTTTGATAAGGAAATGGTATCGTAATTATGTTTTTTAAAGTCTTTACATTTAGGGATATACTTTGAATATTTAAAGAAAATAATATGATAAGCAAGATTTACTCCAAAATAATGAAGTGGAGGTAAGAGAGCTAATGTAAAAGGAGGTAATATGTCAGTGGTTCTCAAAGTGTGGGCCCTGGAGTAGCATCAGCAGCAGCACTGGGAAATATGTAAGAAATACAAATTCTCTGGGGACTGATTCAGCCTGACTGAATCAGAAATTCTAACTCTAGGGGTTAACTCAATGTTTCACTTAACTCTACGTTAAGTCTGGAAATTTGTGTTTTAACTAAAACATTCAAGTGATTCTGAGGCATGCTAAAATTTGAGACCACCTATACCGACACAAGATGAGCATGATGTTATAAATGTTGAAGTGTCCTGCCAAGTGGGGATTAACTATGATATCCATATATTTTTAATGTTTAAAAGCTTCTAAAAACAAAAGCTTCTGTACTGTTTTACAATACAGAAAAGGCAAAATAAAAACAAAAAAGAAATGACCTTGTAGCTCAGCCCTCATGGTTGGATTTTCCCTTTTGGTCATGCAAGAGTTAAGCTTTGATTGCTGGGACATCCACCGCAAAGATGGCTACCGTGAATAAACACATTGCACAAGACTAGAGAAGCAGGCCCCTTAGCCTCACTAAATCTCCTTCCCTTTAGAGATCTTGGTTGATCTCAATAACTGACCATTTGGGCCACTTGTTTTTCTCTCCTAAGCTTTAAATTCCCACTCTTCAGTTTGAAATTCACTAAAAGTGAACATGCAAAACCCTAGGTCCCCCTCCTTGACTCCAGTGAAAGCAGAACCTGAGGTCCACACGCTCATGCTCTTTCTCTCTCTCTCTCTCTGTCTCTCTCTCTCTAACCAAAAACCTTGTTGTGTGGACCCAGGAGTGGTGTGTAATGCCATGCTCCTGTAAGTAATAAGCCTTCATTTTTCTCTAAGTTTCCTGATGGTCACTGCTGAAGGGCATCTTGCAATCTTAATAAGAACCAGAACCACAAGCCCCAACACTGGTTATCCACAGGCTGAGACTGGCACACAACACACCTTCAGTGACTTCCTTCTAAAGGGTACATTAGTAAATGGGGGGAAATATTAACCTTATAGTGACAAGACCTGGCAAGCAATAGGTCAGCTAGGTCCCTGAAGCCAGCGTCATCAGTGGTTAGTGATGTGGACAGAACATTTCCTTGACGAGACAGGATGAGAATGGCACTTGAACTGTGTGATCTTCCTTCCCCAAACCTATAAGCCACAATCTAATCATAAGAAAAATACAGGGCAACCGGCGGACACTCCACAAAACTGAGGCAATCAGAAAAAATGTAGACATTAATAACGAATGTACCATGATTCATGATTCATTAATCGTGCCCTTCGAATGTAAGATGCTAGGAAATTGGGTGTGAGGTATATGCAAACTCTGTACTACCATCACAATTTCTGTGAAAGTACTGAACAAGATGTGCATAAAAAGTAAAGGTATATCTGTAAAGAAGCACCGTGACATGTTCAAAGATTAAACCCATTTAAGAGCTTAGAGCTGGAGCAAACAGAAACAGGAAAGAAGAGGCAAATGAACTTGCTTCCAGGCAGCAAGGCAGCAAGGCAGGCTGGACAATTGAGAAGACCGCACGCGTCGAGGAAGGCCCTGGGCCCAACATTTAGAAAACAAGCAGCAGTGAACAGGCCCGACAGGAGAACTAAGACAGGAGAGAGGATCCACAAGTCAGAGAGGTGAAGTGACCTGGTTTCTACCCCTCCTGCACTCCTCTTTCATCCGCCATTGTGTTCCATGTACATGAATATGACCAATCAGTCACTTCCTTAACAGGAGGCCTTTGAGTAATTCTCAAGGCCTTTGAACAGCCATGAACTGAATAAAGGTTCAAAGGGTCTGAATTGGCACTCCAGTGTCAGGCAGAAACTCATTTAACTTCCTTACCCCTACTGAAAAACTCTTTGGCAGGTCTCTAAAGGACCTCCCCCAATCAATTATCACCTCTCTCTGGCTCTCAATAGTCCAGTGGTTTTAACCCTCGCTGCATTATGGTTACCTTGGAGAAATTTTTAAGTTCCTGATCCCCAACTCACACCTAGATGTAGCAATCATAATTTGTGGCAGTATAATTCAGACATGAATAGCTCTAAAAACTCTTCCAGTAATTCTAACATGCAGCCAACACTGACAGCCATTAACAGAGAGCTCCTCCTTCCTTCACAATCCAAAGCTTACCTAGAGCAGTCCACACAAGCCACCTCCACAGCCAAACTTCCCAATTCCTCCTCAGGCATCGCTTCCTGTTTTTTCCAACTGCATCTTCTTTGGGAATTCCTTCTTTGTGGATCCAAAAGGCATTTTTAAAAAAGATTTATTTATTTATGCACACAAGAATTTATTTATTTATGCCTACTGGGGTGTAGGTCAGAGAGAAGTGTGGGAGGTGAGAGGATTCAGAGAGACAGAGTGGGGAACAGAACTGGTGGATCTACTGAAATACACTGCTGAGGGGAACAGTGAGCGAGGCAGGAGAGGTCTGCTGAGCCATGTGGGAAGCTCCCTGGCCGGGAATCAAACTCGGTGCTACAGTGGCTCTGGATAGCTTCATAGTGCAGCGCTTAACCCGTTGCGCCACCAGGGAGGCCCCTTTTATAAAATTTTATACCCAACAAAGTAAGCAAATCGATAATCACAGTCTTGATAGTTGAAAATTACTGTTGTTTTGTAAGCAAGGTCATTTTTGACTCTTGGAACAAGATAATATAATACTGCTTTGTCTCCTGGGTTTTTTCTTTTCAATATATACATTTTTAAGATTTATTTATGCATACAAGAACTGCAGCGTAGGCCAGAGGTGTGGGGGGATGGTGAGAGGATTCACCAGAGAGAGAGTGGAGAGCAGAACAGGCAGATCTACTGAAGTACACTGCTGAGGGGAGCAGCGGGTGAGACAGGAGAGGTCTGCTGTGCCATATGGGTCAGCTCCCTAGCCGGGGATCGAACTCGTGCTGCAGTGGCTGGTGATGGCTTGATAGTGCTGAGACTTAACCCCTTGGGTCACCAGGGAGGTCATCAAAAGACATTTTTTAGAGACTTTCTCTTTAAATGTTCTAAAATGCTTTATTATCTACTCTCGCTCCCTAAATGCTTCCCTGTTTGTTACAATACTCCTCTTCCTTGTCTTATTCCTGCCTCTGAGTGCCTTTCCACTTTCTCTTTTGCAGGACTCTCTTTCTCACCAAATCCTTGTGTTCTCTCTATAAGCCCTGCCCTAAATATCCTGCTCATGCCATTCTAGGTGTTTACTTTGAGTCATCTCATTTTCTCCCCTGGCTGCCACTCTCTGTACACCAGAGAGCCACAAATACATTATCTTCATCTCAAATCCATCTCAGTGCTTCACAACATGTGGCCAAGTCCCCGGTAAATCACTGCAGCTGCATCTCCTGTACACATTCCATCTCCTTGTGTCAAAAATTAAACACCTTATCTCCTTCTAATCTGCTAGCATGCCAGTATGAGCAGGACCCTGTGCCAGGCTTTTTGGGCCTGAAATCCTGCATCAGCCACATAACGAGCTAAATTAACCTCTAGGCATGCAACTCCATTTCCGCAAATGTAAAATAAGCATAATCAATAAACCAGTATCTGTAAAGGGCTTAAAGTAGTGCCTGGTGCACAGCAAGCATTCTACTTGCTACTACTGTTACTGCTGCCACTATCATCATCTTATCGCTATCATTGGCCAGAATGCCCTATTTCAGTGAAAGGCACCATCACCTATTTATTACAGAAGCTAAACATCTAAGTGTCATTCCTTTTACCTCATTATATCTTATCCCTCTATCAGTCATTATTCTACTCAGTTTTTCTTCAGATACTTTCTTTATTCTTCATACCACCACTTTAGGTGGGGACAGTGGTGTGCTGGGGTGAGAGTGGATTATGCATGTCTCCTCCCCACTTTCAGCATTCAGTGACGTCACAACGGCAGCTTGAAATTGATTATGGTGGGAGTATTTACACCATGGGAATCAGTAAACTCTACAAAGCAGGACTTTTATTAATTTTGTTGGAGTGTCAGTTGTTAAACATTCACGACCTCATAACTTCTCTGCTAAATTACTGGAAAGCATCCAAGTTGTCTATTTCTATCACTGTTCCTGAACCATTCTAATCCATTCTTCCTTTTTCCCTTACCCCCTATAATCCGTTCTTCCTGACGCAAGAAAAAATTCTAAAATGTAACTATCATTATGTCACCACTCCCCAGATCAAAATAACTTAGTGATTCCTCATTTTCCTTAGGTTAAAATCCTGAATCCTTAGCATGGCACACATGGCCTCTAGCAGATGCCACATAAACGTCCCGCTTGTACACCCAGACACTCAGCTTCTCTGCACATGCCAATAACTTGCTACCACAAGCACCCATAAGCCTCTTCCTGGGAGCTTTTTTCCATCTCAGGAAGAAGTCCAAAGAGCAGGGATTTAACTCTCCTGGGAGCAGTCTTCATACAATAACAGATGAGATATATGTCCTAGCACTCAACCTTCGGGTTGGATAACTCAGAGCACCCCAGTGGACTAAGTCCTGGTTGCCCACACCAGTAATCTGTTCTCACCCCCACCCCCACTAATGCTTCCTTCCAAATGAACCATGGAACCTCAAATCCTTACCTAACACATGACTGTTCATGATCTGCCTTCTCTCCAGTTGTGTTTTCCTCATCCCTTTAAGCTGAGGCTGTACGGAATGATTTGACATATAGTTCCCCAAAGGTAGAATTATGTCTCATGCTTTGTTCCTTTGCAGATACTGCTCACTTCATCTGAAATAATCAATTTTAATTCCACCTTTCTTCCCCCAGAAAATTCTAGCCTGTCTTCCAAACACAGCTCAGTATCCACCTTTTCCCCAATCGCTGTCACCTTCTCCCCACAACTGAGGGGCTTAGTGTCACCAGGTGCTTACAAAACTGCACTCCATTGACTGTGAGTTCCCTCAAACTTACTTCAGCCACTTAACGATCCTCCACCCCCACACCGCTGGCATGAGAAATACTATCAAGTCAGTAAAGGTTTGTTGAAGAGATAGAATTTCCCTGACCTATTACCCTTTATATTCTCATCCCTGGAGAAAATGTTCAGTAAGAAGTTCACCATCTAGATTGAGAGAAAAAAAAAACTGTTTTCTTGTATTTCCCAACAATTGTTGTATAATTACAAGCATTATCAGAAACTAAGCTATTTGCATAAATATAGCCAAACACCAATTTTGGTTCAGCACTGTTGATATGTTTCACAAAGATCTTTAGCTTTCTAGCCCTGACATTTTCTTATTATCTCTGCATTTCAATGTTACCTTCTAGGCTCTGCAATTAAGCAAATTCTTAGGAATTTAAGCAAATAAGCTTGCATCATTTTTAAAGTGGCAAAACACCCAGGGGCACTACTTAATCCTCTGATTCTTCCTTTAGAAGGGGTTTCTCAGCTGCAGCTGACAGCTCTGCGACTGCAGAGCCTCCTTGTCCAGCAGGGCTGAGATTCTCTCATCCACACCACAAGCTCTGCATCCTCTGCAGAATATATTTGCAGCATTTCAGCAGGAAGACCCTGCGAGGATGAGTCATCATCCGTATAAAGAGAGTTGCCCTTGAGGCCAGACTGAGAAAACTTTCTCCTTCTGATTATACACCACAGACCTCGATCAAAAAATGAGCATTGTGTATATAATATAGGAAAATCCCCCACCTATGCAGGAAATGACACTTCAGAAATGCTAAAAAGCAAATGCGGGGGGGGGGTGGTGGTGGCATCTAATGTAATTTCTTGGATCCAACTGCATTGCATGGTAATAAATCCAGTTATAAACATACTGCGTACCCACAACATATAGGAATCTGTAGTAAGTGCAGGGAAAGCTAGAAAATACAAGATAAGGTCCCTGCACTCAGCCCCCAACCTTGGGGAAATTATTCCTTTACTGTTTTAAGGATATTCACGGATTTGCAGAGAGAATTTATGTCAAATGCCTAGTTATAAAAACATAGCACTAATGTGCTTGCATATAAGAGGACAAATGTGTGAACACTCGAATCTATCTCTGGATTTATACCCCATGTCACTAAAAGATGGGTGTGCTAGCCAGAATCTCTTTGAAAACACCTTGCTAAGAGCATCCATTCTTACATCTCCTTCCGGGTGTCACTATGAGTATTTAGATCATTGAGAGAGCCATGAATTACACATATATTGAATAAAATAGACCTATAAAACCAAGATGAGGCCAGTTGCAGGGTATGGGAGTAAGGCAGTCCTGAGGTTTCACTCTGAACTACAAGAGTAAGGAAAAGCACAGCAATGATAAGAGGCACACAAAATCCAAGAAAGCATGCTCATCTAACAAGGGAGTAAAGCTTAGAGCAGACAAATATGCCAGAATCCAGTCTGCATGAGAATCTAAGAGTAAGGGAGCTTGTGAAAGCTTACAGTACTATGGGGTACTGAATGGGATCCAAAGCTCTGAAGTTAGACACCTGGTTTCAAATCTTTATTGTACCTACAACCAACAACTAGTTTGTGAGTTATTTAATATCTCTCTGCCACAGGTTTCTCATTTATAAATGAGGACAAAACAATATATTATCTCCACAATTCTAACAGTCTCTTGATTAAGATGCACGATATTAAAATGTATCTATTCTTTACAATATTCAAAAAATAAGTAATTCCCAGGATATATAAACTGTTGGGTTTCCCTATCCTAAACACATTTATAAAACTGCAGCAATTAAAAAGTGTGCCCAGCTCATAATTGCCATTGAATATATATTTTAATGAATTAACCTGAATAAATACATAGATCAATATAATAGAAGAATTTCTCTTAAAATGTATGCTAAAATATATGGTAATGTAGTATGTTCAATAAAAAGAAAACTTAAGAAGCAGTGAAAAATGCTGTGTTTGATGGTTAATCACTATATATATATTACATATATATATACACATGTATACACATATATGATATAATAAGCAAATGATAATAGAACTAAAAGGAGAAATAAACAGCAATACAATAATAGTTGAAGACTTTATAACCCACTCTCAACAATGGATAGATCATCCAGATAATCAATAATGGAACAGTAGATTTGAACATTAGACCAAATGGAACTAAGAAACATACACAAAGCATCCAGCAGCTGGAGTATATACATTCGTCTCAAGCAGACATGAAACACTTTCTAGGATAGATCATATGTTAGGCCAAAAATCAAGTTGCAGCAAATTCATGAAAATGAAAATCCTAACATGTATCTTTTCCAAACATGATGATATGTAACCAGAAATTGTTAACAGGAAGAAAACTAGAGAACTCACAACTTGTGGAATATAAACAACACTAACTGACAAACCAATGATACAAAGAAGAAATCAAAAGGAAATAAAGAAAATCATGATACAAACAAAAGACAGAAACACAAGCTAAGGGATGTAACATAAGCAATATAGTATATAGCTATAAGTGCATATAGTAAGACAAAACAAAGAACTCAAATTTATAAAAAATAATAGTATACTCAAAGGAACTAGCAAGAAGAAGAAAATCCAAGTTAGCAGAATGAGAAAACAACAAAAATTACAGAAGAAAAACAATTAAATATAGAATAGGAAAACCTTGGAAAAATTAACAAAATTAAGAGTTGGTTGTCTGAAAAAAAAAACATGGACTAACAAAGAAAAAAAGAGAGGCCTTAAGAAACAAAAGAATAAATGAAAAAGGAGACTAACTGATACCACTGAAATACAAAATCTTAAGGTATTACTATGAATAACTTGATACCCACACACCAAACAACCTAGAATAAAGGGGTAAATTCCTAGAAACACCTAACCAACCAATACTGAATTATGTATAAACAGATTAATAATGAATAAAGGAGATTAAATCAGTAATCAATAGCCTCTCTACAAAAAAACAAAAGTAGAAAATGAAGGGTTTCACAGATGAATTCTCCCAAATATTTAAAGGAGAACTAACACCAATTCTCAAATTCTTCAAAACAATTGAAGAAACAACCTTCTCAAACTCACTTTACAAGGCCACATTACCCTGACACCAAAGCCAAGAAACACCATAAGAAAAGTAAACTGCAGGCCAATATCCCTGATTAATGTAAATGCAAAATTTATGTGAGTATTAGTAACCCAAATTCAACATCATATTAAAAGCATCATACTCCATGATCAAGAGTGATTCAACCCTGGGATGCAAGGATGGTTCAATATATGCAAATCAACAAATGTGATACATCACTTTACTAAGATAAAATATATAAATCAATCATCATCTCAACAATCATATAAAAAAAATTTGACAGAATTCAATATCCATTCATGATTGTAAAAAGTACTCTCATCAAAATGGATTTAGAAGGAACATACCTGCACATAATAAAGGTCATGTAAGCTAAGCTCACAGCTAACATCGCTCTTAGTGGTAAAAGATGAGAACTTTTCCTCTAAGATCAGGAACAAGATAAGAGTGTTCACTTGTACAGTTCCTATTCAACATAGTACTGAATCCTAGAAGAGCAATAAGGTAAGAAAAATAAAGCTTATTCAAATCAGAAATAGACAATGAATTGTCTTTGCTTACATAATACATTTTATATGTAGAAAAGCTAAGATACTCTACAATGAAAAAGAGCTATTAGAAGGAATAAATGAATTCAATAAAGTTGCAGTACAAAAAAAATCAGCTACTCTATACACTATGTGGAAAAGTCATAAAGAAAACAATCCCACTGACAATAGCATCAAAGAGAATAAAATATTTAGAACTACTTTAACCAAAACTGTAAGTATCTGTACACTGAAAACTATGAAATAGATGAAAGAAAATGAAAACACAAATAAATGGAAAGATGCCCCACATTCATAGAGCATATGAGTTAATGTTGTTAAAATGCTCATACGACCAAAAACCCTCTATACACTCAAAGCAATCTTTACTGATAATGTTTAATCTCCATCTATATTTCAAAAGTATTTTTTACAGAAATAGAAAACAATTCAAAAATTTGTATGGAACTGAAAAAGACTGCAAAGAGGCTAAACAATCTTGAGAGAGAACAAAGTTGGACTTCCTGACTCAAACTATACTACATCATGGTATTGGCGTAAAGAAAGACAAAGATCAACGAAAAGGAATCAAGAGCTAGAAAGAGAGACAATATATCATTACTTTTGCAGGTGAAAATACTGTGACCAGGAGAAAAATAATTGCCCAAAGTTAAATGACTGCTGAATAACAAAAATAGGGTATAATACCTTTACATTGACTCTAAAGTTTACAGTTTTACAGGAGAGATGCTAAAGAAAGGGAAGATGAAATTAAATATCAAGACAGATAACCTTGGTGATAATTTTACTGGTAATTTATTTTCTTCTTTTTTGTGTATGTCTAGAATTTTTATTTGATGACAATTTACTTTAAGAACGATAATGACAAAAGAAAATTCAAGTGTTACCCACTTGTACTACATCAACTTGTGTTGCAGGCTGAGATTTGACTTGTTTATAAATCTGAATTTATGCATAATTTAGTGTGTATTATCTAAGGGAATGTTAGCTGTTTTAAAAGCTGCCCATAGGAAGGGTGAAAATCCATCTCCTACTTTTCTGCTAAGTTATGCTCCTGATTTTCTCATCACAATGTCTGTCTGACAAATAATTGCAGCTATTCGTGAACACACGCCTACTCGACTAATACCCAGTGTCCTGAGTGTAAGATGAATGCCAGGTTAACGAGTTTTTCTCCTGCGTAGCTAGCATCAGGTCCAATAACCATTATCTCTCTTTGCACCATGCAAAACACATAGTAGGCATGTGATATTTACACACTGAATAAAAGAAATAAAGCCCTATACATTTCAACTTGGGGTTTCTACTATGCAGTATAATTAAGAAATAGCAACAAGTATTTCATTGTAAGCATAAAATTTCATCTTAAGCGCAGACTCTGTGCCAGGGCTAGAGAACCAACAATGCAACCAAGATAGGATCTCTGCCCTCACCGTGCTTTCGAAGCGGTTGAAACCCTAGACTAGGCATCAGTAAGCCCTGCCATGCAGGCCGATGGAGCACATTCTCTATCTTTTGTACATCCCATAAACTGAGGATGTTTTTCACATGGTTAAACCACTGAAACAATTTTTAAAAGGCTAACAGTTGAAGAAAAGTAAAAAAAAATATGAAATTCACATTGTGCCCATAAGTAAAGTTTTATTGGAACACGGCCCTGCTCATTTGCTTCCGTATTGTCCATGAACGCTTTCAATGCATAAAGACAGAGTTGAGTAGTTGTGGCAAAGACGATATGGCCCCAAAGCCTCAAACACTAGGGATCTGGCCCATTACAGAAAACCTTTGATTAACATCTGCATTCTACGTGATCACCTATGAGGACGGAGTCTTGGTGATTTTACTAAATGTGCGGTAGTGTTGCTTCTCAGACTTCGCCATACACAGGAATCCCCTGGGGATGTTGTTAAGATGCAGATTCTGATGCAGCTCCGGCTAGAGCACAAATTGAACATTTCTAACCAGTTCCCAGAGAGGGATTTCCAGCCCAGTCTAGAAACTGAGTCTTTTAAATCCCTTCAAGAAGTTGAATCAAAGAGAAAAAGATACCATAGAAAAATAAAAGAACAATCAGAACCAAGTTTAATGCCATTGGTGATTTTCTGTCTCAGATTTATTATTTGTGGTAGTGATAAATGAGAGAGGTGTTAAAAGTTCACTTCTCAATTGTCTTTGGTCATTGAGCTTTCCTAGCAGAGCTGGGGTGAACCATTTTGTCAAAGAGGGAAAAAGGACTGCAGCAGTTTATTGATTACTATTAGCTATTCATGAAATGAATACTGGGGGAAACTATTTGATCCTAAATTCTGTTCTGAGAAAAGGAACAAAGACAAACTCATATAAACACTATTAATTTTTAAATAACTTCTTTGCATGTTTAATAAGAATGGGATACTAATAAAGTATCTAGCTGTATGTCCTCTGATTAAATGTTATTAATAAGATGATTAAAAGCTCTCAACATAATGTCCAAAAATTTTAATCTTGATTATTTCACATAAACACTATGATTTATAAACACAAACAAATGTCCTGTGCTCCAAATAAATCCTTGGCAAGAAGCAACTAGAATAAATTCTCATGGACTACTGGTGGGGGTTTCAGTTGGTACAAACGATTTGAGAAGCAGTATCTGTCAAAGCTAAGATGTATATTCCTTAGGACTCAGTAATTCTGCTCCTAGTATATACTCCACAGAAATGCTGGCATAATGCAGATCAAGAACTTCAACAAGCATTTTTATTATTCAAGTATTATTCTTAAGATACATACAACTAGGGGAAAATCCTAAATTAAATGTTCATTAACACCAGAATGGGGGGCGGGGGGAGCATGGTAGATTCATTACAATAAAATATAACAATAGTGAGGCTGGGAAAAAACAGAACTTGACTCCAGAGTGTGGTGGAATCTCATAAACATAATACTGAGCAAAACACAGACACAACTGACAAGCTTGCAAAATGTAATACCAATCTATACTAGTGAAACTCAATGGTCACCTGGTGTGGGGATTATGATTAAGTGAGCATAATGGGGGCTACTGGGGTAACAAAAATGCTCTGTTTTTGGATATGTCTGAAAAACCCCTTGCTATTTTAGACACGGCAATATGGAGGATACATTTAAGGACTAACCCTGCTAAACTAAGTATCCCTGTAGGAATTGAGGAAGGCGTTTATCAAAAGGTCCTTTTTTTCTAAATAATAATCCTGGAAAGAATGTTCTTCCCATCACAGTGTCAGGATTACTTTAAAGAGGGCTTTAGTTATCCGTCTATGCTGGGTCATTGTTGCCTGCTGTTGTCATCAGGAAATTAGTATGGCCTCTCTTTGGGTTATTCCAGTTTACATAGGAGTTTAAGAAAGGCCTGGGGATTTCTTCTATTTCTCTCAACAGTGTTTTATAGTTTTCTTTGTATAAGTCTTTTATGTCTTTTGATAGATTTATTCCCAGATATTTGATTTTTTTTTTGTTTCGATTTTGAAGAGGATGGATCTCTTAATTTCTTCTTCTTCAGACTGGGTGTTTGCATATGGGAATGCTACTGATTTTTGTGCATTGATTTTGTATCCTGCTACTTTACTGAACTAGTCTATGAGTTTGAGTAGTTTTTCTATGGAGTTTTTAGGGTTTTGTATATATATTATCATATCATCTGCAAACAGAGACAGTTTAATTTCTTCTTTTCCTATTTGGATCCCTTGAATGTCTTTCTCTTGCCTAATTGCTCTGGCTAGGACTTCCAGTATTATATTGAAAAGCAATGGTGAGAGTGGACATCCTTGCCTTGTTCCTGATCTTAGTGGAAAGGCCTTCAGCTTGTCCCCATTGAGGATAATATTGGCTGTGGGTTTGTCGTATATGGCTTTTATTATGTTGAGGTATGTTCCTTCTATCCCAAGGATTTCAAGGGCTTTTATCATAAATGGGTGTTGCACTTTGTCAACAAATAAAGGCCTGATAACAAAAATTTACAAGGAACTCACACAACTCAACAAAAACAAAGCCAATAATCCAGTCAAAAAATGGGCAGAAGAGCTAAAAAGGCACTTCTTCAAAGAAGAAAAGCAAATGGCCAACAGATACATGAAAAAATGCTCAACATCACTTATAATCAAGGAAATGCAAATCAAAACCACTATGAGATACCACCTCACACCTGAGAGGATGGCACACATTAAAAATACAGGCAACAACAAATGCTGGAAAGGATGTGGAGAAAAAGGAACTCTTCTACACT
>PVIJ01013774.1:0-43638 GCA_004024925.1 Scalopus aquaticus
AATTTGCAGCAACATGGATGGAATTAGAGGGAATCATACTCAATGAAATAATCCAGAAAGAAAAAGAAAAATATCGAATGGTTTCACTTATAACAGGACTATAGGAAAACCAAATAGGAGAGAGACACTCGGTGGGGAGCGGCAGGGGGAGGGGAAGATAAGGGCACAAAAGGGAATAGAAAAGAATACAAGGGACCATGGAGATGGATCACGGATGAATTGGTGGTGGGCTACCCAAGGGGAATACAAAATGTAAAAGACATAAATAACAATAATAAAAAGCAAAAACAAAAACAAAAACAAAACAAAAAAATAGAAATTAAGAGCTAAGGGTTTTTTATCAAACTTAGACCTACATATTTAGATTGCAAAATAATTTATGATTATTTTCTTGGCAAATCGGGAAAACTTAATACATACTAGTTCTCATTCCAAATTCGGTAGTAATTAATGTGTATGATTATCTCCAAATAAAAATGCATGCAATCTTCCTAATAATAAAAATCATTTAATCTAGAGTTATTTCAATCATCTTCAGCTTTTCTGTCAACTGACTTGAGTAATTGACTTATGAAGTTTATGGGGATGAAGAGGTGTAAAGAGCATAGTAGTGGTGATAATATTTTCATTTTGGTACTTCAAAAACGACAAAGGTCAAAAGGAAGTATCCTAAAGGAATCTTCAGAATTAAATTACTTAATTCATTGAACAATAAGTTGTTTGATGCAGAATTCAATATATATTTGTTTCCTACATTACCAATTCTACAGAACATAATGGAGCCACTTAAACAAAGTTGGCATTGATATATTGTACTATTTTAATATGCGGAGGATTAAATCCAACATTTGTCTCCCCATTTGAGAGGTCTGCTCCGTATGACCCATAAAGTTTCATTGTCAGTAGAACAAACTTTTTAAATAAAGTTCTATTTCTCATCTGAAAGTTTGTATTTGTGTGTAGTTACAAAGAGAAAGGATATCTTCGGAGGTTTCATTTCAAATGACAAGTAGTATTACATTCACAAATGTTGATCAATTATTATTAAGAGTTCTGGATGGGCATGTGTGACAGCATGAGTTGATGAATAAATAAGAAATGTGGGTGTCTTACTGCCAGGTTATTTCCTGTATGTCTCCCTGAAATAATGTTAAATAAATTTTTATGTAGGTGAAAATAATAAAGTTATGGAGTAACCTAATTATAATTAGGGAATAGACTTGTAGATTCCTCAACTTATATAATTATTGTTTCACATTCAAAATTAAAATGATTGAGTAGAATAATAGAAAAAATGACAATATCCCAGTCAATACTTTATAGATGACAGAAACTGATACATTTTAAGTGCCAACATTCTAAAAATGAGAGGTGGTACAGCTCTTTTATAGCAAATGTAGTGCTTGGACTGTCAAGAATGAGGCAGTGCCACAAACAGTGACAGGCCCTGCAGGCTGGGAATAGAGTTATTTCTCAAAGGCAAACCCTATCTGTAATTGCTTTGCCCTCCTTCCACGCCCTCACAGGCTTATTCATGGAAAACAATGCGATGAATAGCATCAAAATCCTATATGACAGACAAGAGAGCAGATGGGTGAATGTGTGTCTGAGCAGGGATGGGCCGATTATCCTATTAATTAATGCTAAACCCACCATAGTTTTGCTCACATATTTCATATCTCATTAATTTGCCATTTAAACTTTGCGTTTACCAGCAATTATGACAAGCAACTAGCTCAATGAGTTACACATTATTAGTTTTTGTGAAAGATTATATCTTTTCTTATCTGCAAGAAATAACTTTTCTAAGAATAGACCTCATACATGAATTATGTCTGAACAATTTATGAACTTTTGATATTATAGAAAAAAATCAAATGTTCAAATATTTTCTCCCATTCAGCACTGTGTCTTTTTGTTTTACTGATGTTTTCTTTCAGTGTGCAGGAAACTTTTATTGATGTAATCCCAATTTACATTCTCTTTTGTTTTCCTAGCTGCTGGATATGAATACACAAAGACATCTCTGAAGACTATATTATCAACACAGGCTTTTAGCCTATGTTTTCTTGTACTTTATGGTTTCAACTCTTATATCCAAGTCTTTTCTCCATTTTGAGCTCATTTTTGTGTATGTATTTGTTATCATATAATTTTAGTAAAGGAAAAAGTCATTCAGAAGTAAAGTAGAAAATGAGTGTAGGTTCATGGATTTATTATTTGCTTGGAAATTAAAAACAATTGTTCTTGAAAACATTAATATAGCAAAATACATTTGAATTAATAAAAATCATTCATTATTATGTGAAAAACACGTGGGAAAATATGGGTGTTCTAGAACACAGCATATTTTGTTCTTCAACTTTATAATAGAACTACTGGTAGTCTACCCTTTTGCATGAAATAGACATGCTGAATCTTGAATCTCTTGTATTTTCCAAGAAATGCCCTTGCGTGGTTTGAGATAACCTCACTTGGCCTTATAGAATATTAACCAATGGAAAAACATAGCATAGCATTACTTTCTCAGTACAAAGTTGGAGTGTTGACACAATTGTTCAAGTCAACAAGTATGTAGCAGAATAGAAAGCAATTATTCACACCTTCCAAAGTAAATGCTGTAGCTCAAGAAATTAAAATGCATTTATTCAAAGATTACAATCAAGTGTAAAGGACAGATACTCTCAAACATTGCCTACGGGATTTGTAATGTGTGCAACTTTTCTAGAGGGAAATTTGAGAACATGAATCAAATGCAGTCAACTATGCATAATTTTACTCTCATAAACTCATCTAAGAACTTTTTCTCAAGGAACACAATAAAAATTTCCATAAATATTTGTTTAAAATAATGTTATCCATGGCATTGCTTATAAGAAGATACTTGTAAAATAATGCTCAAGAATAATATTGGAGTAATAAATTATTACATGTCATACCAATATTAAAATATCAGTCAGATGTATTTACATAAGAGAATATGATAGCATATAAATATAAGTAAAATACATTAACATTCAATTAAAACATTATATACAAAACAATATACACATTATAGCTGTGTTTTTTAAATGCAGACACCGAGAAAGACACTTAAATATGGACATGGAAAAGTCTTAAAATTGACAGACTGTGGGGTAGTAAGACGAGTGATTTTTTTTATTTTCATTTTCTTTCTATATATAATCTAATATTTTGGGGAAAAAAACTTATATAATAATAAAGAAATGGGAAATCTGTAAATTCAAACAATATAGAAGCTTCCCAATGGGTATATGAACCAATCAGATTTCCAGGAATATCAATCTCATTTTACTTGAGACTCGTATCAAAAATTCAGATATCCTACTGGGTATTAAACTTCATCATATGTTATATGGGTAGACAGTAAACCTTAATTAATAACATGCTACATATTAAGATCCAAGTGGAAATGGGCATGAATTTGACTTGAAACTGAAGGAACATCATATACATAATCTTCAAGGAAGAAGACGAGAGACAGTACTAACAATATTGTTGCACCTCCACCTTAAAAGTGCTTCTCAGTCACCTTGTTGACACTATTAAATCGCTAATACATTTGAGCTAAATTCAGACTTTTAGATGAGTTTTCTTCTTCTTGAGTTTATGCACACCCCAAGAAATAAGTTGATTTGTTTACTTGCATTTCCATAGCACCTTTTTAAGTTCGCTGTTCTTTATTCCTCAAATAACCTTTTTGCCATAATTGATTAAACAATATTTTCTTATTCCTTCCCACCACAGCTACTGACAACTACCATTCTATATTCTGTCTGTGAATTTGATTGCACCAAGTACTATACACAAGTAGAAATGATTGACTTATTTCACTTAGCATATCTCTAAGACTCAGACTTTTAGCATGTGTTAGAATTTATTTCCTTTTTTTAAAATTTATTTATTTATACATACAAGCAGGGTACAGGCCAGAGGCGTGGGGTGGCGAGAGGGTTCACCAGAGACAGAGCGGGGAGCAGAACAGGCAGATCAGAAATACACTGCTGAGAGGAGCAGTGGGCGAGGCAGGAGAGGTCTGCTGCACCATGTGGGATTCTCCCCTGCTGGGCGTCGAACTCGCATCGCGCGCTGCCGACAGCTCCACAGTGCAGTGCTCAACCGCTGCGCCACCAGGGAGGCCCCAGAATTTATTTCCTTTTTAAGATGGAATCATATTCCATTGCATGTATATTATAGATCTCATTTAGTTTATTCATTACACTTGAGTTGCTTTGGCCTTTTGGCTATAATGAATAATTCTGCTCTAAACATGACTGTACAAATACTTCTTTGAGTATCTGATTTCAATTTTGTTGGGTGTATATATACCCCATGGTGAAATGCTGGATCATATGGCAATTCTATATTCATTAATTTTTTGAGGAGTTCCCATAATATGTTTCATAACAGCTGCACCATTTTACATTCCTTTTAGCATTAAATGAGTCTTTCAATTTCTCCACATCCTCACCAACATTTGTTGTTTTCTGTTTCTCATTACGATAAGCCTCGTCATAATGACTGCAAATTATTTTTGTTTGCATTCTGTGGTATATTAAGTCTAAGTTCTTATTTTAAATGCATTATAATTTGTTAATCCTTTTCTCTATATTAAATTATATCTGTATCCTAATTAAGGTATATCTTCCATATTCCAATGTAATATATTTTAATGTTCCAGAAATTTTAGTATTTCCTTTCTAATATTAGATTTATAAACTCTATGGAAAATATTTTAATCTCAGTTATAGAATGATGGGGAATAATCTTGCAATTCAGTATTTAACTCCCAGGTTTCAACTTACTCCAAAGATCTATGAGGGTTTTCTCAAGTGATGACTTTTTCTCTCTACTAAATTTATTTTGTTACATAAACTGAATTAAGCTAGCTAAGAAGATGCTGTTAATCTGGTGATAACTAAGAACTAGACAACTGAAACAAGAGCATCGTAGTATCATTCTAGAAAACTGAAATTATGAAATCAATGGTAATATGTCAAACTCAGAACTGAAAATAGTCCTTTGTTACTGTGTCTATAATAGAATGAAAATAAATTTATCAATGTTAAACAAAAAAAAGAGAAATTTCAGTAGACTTTAAATATGAAACTAGTCTGTAGATACCTAAATTTTAACTCTTACAATCTGGGCATTTCAGAAAATACATCAATAAGAAATCAGGAATGAATCACTGTATCTCAGTTAATAAAACAAAAGTCAATACTACCATGATCTAGCTCCACCCAAATATGTTTTTGCATATTTGTAACCCAGATATGTTTTTGCAATTATTTTTATAGTCGCTTATACCAGATATCTGATACTTAAAACTGGGGGGAGAGGGGCAGTGGATTTATCTATTTCATGGAAAGCTTTCTCACCATTTCCTTTGGAATCATCTGATGTTGATCCATTCCTTTTAGTGGCATTCCTGATGATGATATCCCTTAAACCCTTGAACCATGACCTATATTAGAATGGGGTATTTATAGGTCTCTTTACTTTGTGTTACATACTATAAAATCATACAATATTTTACAGAATATATCAATAATAAAATTATAATTGGATACAATTTCTAATGGTTTGGTTTAGTGGCATTATTCTTTTAAGAAAGGAATTGAGTTAAATGACCTCCCTTGGGATTTTCAAAGTCTATGATTCTATTATTACCTCCAGCTTAGTAAGATGTTCATATTCAGTATGTTCTCATTATCATTGTAGTATTTTAAGCTAAAAATAAAAATCTTCTAGTTTACTAACCTACCAATCTTGAATTATTTGAGGTGAAATTATAAAGGGACCTGGATGATAAAGTTATATAATAAATGTCAAAATCCTTTTCATTATATAAATCCAGAATTGATTGTTAAAGCCTGACAAGGATAATAAACACCCCTAATTACCAAGAAGTACTGTCTCCACAAGCTACTACTCTTTTCTTAAAGGCATTTATGTGCTTTTCCAGGCAGACAGATTTGCTCTGCCTCTTAGCCTGACATAAATTATTTTTATATCAATCTTTCAGAAAAGAGGTTGTCCTCTGAGTGATAGCTATGGGGAATATAGTACCTCTGGGAAAAGAAAATTAATTTGTCTCATTATTTTCTCTCTTTCACTATTCCCTAAGCTGCAATAGAACTCAGAAACTTACAGTGGAAGTCTAAGCCCCAACAGTTAAGTTTCATGAACAGATATCATTAAAGAGCAAAACTCCTTAAAATATGGTTAGCTGTTGGGAATTGAAAGCAAAGAAAAAGAATAAAAGAACCCAACTAGGAGAGATATTTAATCCAGCTTCATTATTTTTACTATGACAAAATTATATTACCTTGTTATTTGGCTAGAAATTGCAAAATATTAGGCTCCTCATTAGGGGAATCGTATGTACTATAACATTTTAAGCAGGAGGGGGTACATTTTTCAACTAGAGAAGAAAAAAGATACCTACAAATCACATTAATACACAACAAATTACGTAGCCTAATTGGCTTGCTTGCAGTACCTAACTGGTGCATATAACTTTGGTTAGGTTAGATTTTTAATAGGATGGTTTAATTCAGTGGAAATTAATCTCTCATAAAAAAGCTGGACAAAAATAAAAATAAATTACTTTGAAAATTCAACTCTGGAAAATAATAACTCTTGCTAAGTTAAAATTAAGGAGTAGCCTTTTTAACTTTTGGAGAGTATACATGTATGATAATTAGCTGAATAATATTTTAATGTTTAAGTAAAATTATATTTCATGGTAATTTAAGAATATATATGAATTGGGGCCTCCCTGGTGGCGCAGCCGTTGGGTGCCGCATTGTGGAGCTGTCGGCAGCGGTGACGCGGGTTCAACGCCCGGCCAGGGAGATTCCCACATGGCACGGCAGACCTCTCCTGCTCGCCTGCTGCTCCCCTCAGCAGTGTGTTTCCATTGATCTGCCTGTTCTGCTCCCCACTCTGTCTCTCCTTCTCGCTGCCCCACACCTCTGACCTGTACCCCAGCTTGTATGTATAAATAAACCTTTAAAAAAAAAGAATGTATATGAATTATTATTATATCACATATTTTATTATGCAATGACGATTACAAAATAAAACATACAACAAATTCCATAGGAATTTTATGATAAAAAGCAGAGCAAACGTCCTTTATTTTTTTTATAAAAACAGAATTTTAATATTAGATCTGTAAGTAAATGTGGGAAACACAGAGCAAAATAATAGTCTTAAGACAGCCATCATTATTAAGAAAACATGTAAGACTGAGTTTTCTTTAGGATGAATGCTAGAGAAATAAATCAGCATTTTCACATGAAAATTATGTAGGAGGTTATGTAAAAATTATAATTATCTGTCTTAATATGGCATTTTCAAAGAAGTACAAAAGTTTGGCAGTATTAGAAGAGACATGAAAAATAAAGGTGGACAAGAAAATTGACTCAACATGAATTGTGACACTTCTTCAAAATAGACACAGAGATGGCCAATAGGCACATGAAAAATGCTGATCATCACTTATCATCAGGGAAATGTGAATCAAAACCACAAAGAGAGATGATACCTGTGTCAAAAGCCTGTATAAAAAAAGACCTGAAACAACAATTATTGAGAAAAAGGAACAGTCCTATGTTGTTGGTGAGAATATAGACTTAAACTCTAAGGAAAATAGAATGGAGGCTTTTAAAAATATTAACAGATCTACCATATGATCCAGCAATTCCATTCCTAGTTATCTACCCCAAGAACATAAAAACAAGCAGAAAACCCCACTTAATTTGAATGGATATGTGCATTCCTATTTTCATTGCAGTGCTACTTACACTAGCCAAGTTATGGAATCAACCTAAGCAGCAACGGAGTGATGAGTGTGAAAAAAAAAAAAAAGATTGGGGAATACGTAATACATATAATGGAATACCACTGGGCTATATAAATAAAAAAAGATGAGAGGAGGGAGCCGGAGGGAGGGAAGGGAAAGGGCACAAAATGGAATAGAAAAGAACACAAGGGACCATGGAGATGGATCACGGGTGAATTGGTGGTGGGCTACCCAAGGGGAATGCAAAATGTAAAAGACATAAATAACAATAAAAAATATATATTATAAAAATAAATAAATAAATAAATAAATAAAAAGATGAAATGAATACATAATACATACAATGGAATACCACTCGGCTATAAAAAAAAAGATGAAATATTCTCATTTATAGCAACATGGATGGAACTGGAGGGATTATGCTAAATAAAGTGAGATAGAAGGGGGAGGACAAATATTGGATTGCTCAAATGTGGAATATAGAGAAATAAGACAAAACCAACCAAAAACCAACCATAGAAATTTGAGTATACAGCTGAGGCCATCAGAGGGAAGGGGAGGAGGGAGAAGTAAGAGGGCATGGTGTACATACAGTGAGCTATGTTGGAGGACTATGGCTGCCTCTATGGTGAATATGATATGGTAACATACACCTGAAGACGTGGGATCCTATATAAGTGAATCATATACAGTGTTGTAAACCAAAGTTACCTAGTAGAAAAGAAGAAAAAATATTATAATCTGTGAAATAATTTTAAAAGTATGTCCATTGAGTCTCTTTTCTCCTTTGCAGTGACACTATCAGATGTGACATACTTTCAACAGAAGTGAGCAACCGAAATATGAATATCTAAGACATCGTGCCCCCCTCATGCCCCCCCATCCAGCTACCAAGTGAGTGTTTGCTCTTCCTTGATATCTAATGAGACAATGATCACATTCTTATGAATTTCAAGTATAAAATTGTTATCTAATTCCCACATAGCACTACTAAGTAAATACATGTTTTGCAATTAAATGGCTAAGGTATGATTTACCTGCTTTGTCATAAATGCATGTTTCTTCCTGTTCCAGTCCCAGTATTAATGCACAATGTCTATTGCATTTTAGTACACAATAAATATGAATTTATTGATCAGATGAATGAGTGGCAGAGGCAAGTGATATCTCAAATTGGCATTTAGAAGTTAGTCAGAACAGTGTGGTGAATAAATCTGAAAGGCAGAAGAGTTAGAGGTACATTAGATGTTTTGATTTTTTTTCCTATTTCCTTTTAAGGAAAAGGGTGCCGCTCACTGATAGATGTATGTCAAATTGCCCATGCAGAGTTAGTAGTTTGAAAAATAAAAGTAATTCTGTGAAAGAAATGGAAAAAAAGCAGAGCTAGGAGAAAACAATGTTTTAAGTAAACAAACAGTAAAGATATTAAAGGTGTAAGTGTTAAAGAAGTCAAATGTGTCAAATAAGAGACAGACTATAAAGACATTGTTAACAATCAGGTGATTTTGGTGAGACCTAGTTCTTCCTAGTGAACAAAGTGGTAGCCAGAGAATAGTGGGTAGAAAATAAATTAGGCAATAAGGAAATACCAGGTGTAGATCACTTGTTCTAAAAACTGTGATATGGGCTTGGGAGGATACATGCTGAACAGTCTTTCTCTCTTTTTGTAGCTATTAAAGCACAGGCAACTTGGGAATTCTTAGTGTTTCCAGATAGGGACAATGCTCACATTTAAAGAAAAGTATAGATCAGATGCTGAGTGATGGAATCAGAATAGTGTTTGCATCTATGCTTGCATGAGACTCAGCTATATGTCAGAATATCTCAGTCTGAAGTTTCTTATGGACATATGTATACATTTCTTATGAATATATATATTATTTTCAACATTTCTTGTGAGTGTGTGTGTGTGTGTGTGTGTGTGCGCGCGTGCGCGCGCACTTCTAAGTCCTTTTCTGTTTAAGTTATTTTTCTCTGAAATTGTGCCAGTTGCCAAATTATAAATTCAACTGTATATTTTGTATTGGAAATATTTTGAATGTAACTTAGTTCAAATTTCTCAATCTTTTCCACATAATCCCTGAAAATTAATAAGCAAACTGCTCAAGTACATTCAGTAAGAGAAAGCTCAATCCTTGAGAAATATTATCAGAGTGATGAACAATTGATTGCTAAGAAGACAAAATTTTAAAAATTCACCACCTCTTAGTATTTAGTAAAAATATACCTGATTACCTTTTTATTACTATATCCAATAAAAAGGTAATCTAAGAATGATAGTTAATCAAATGGAATGCTTATCAAGCATTATAAATTGTTTTTAAATTAAGTATATCATGGAAATTTTTATATTGAATCTTTATAGTAACCTGATAATATGCATACTATTACTTGAATTTGAAACATGAGTGTAGAGGCACAGAGAGGTTACATAATTAACCTGAGTTCTCCTAAGTGATCATTGTGTAATATTTATTTGGACAAGAGGAAATGGGTACAGAATCATTATTAAAAATTGTTTTGAATGGTACCCATGCAAATGGCATCATCTGTTAAAATATTTCAAGAAAGTCAAGCTCCTTGTGGCCTGTAGTACTCAAGACTGCAGAAACAGACTCAATGTGAAATCTGCAAACTCAACAGAGAACAGCATAAATAATTTATCACTTGTTTTGCAGTGGGCAATGTACTGTTTGTAAGTAAAACGTCTCTTAGACAAGTAAAATTGTTTGGCGAACTTGTTAAATTGATAGCAATTTTTCTATAGCAACTCTAAGTGCATATTAGATGTTTCTGTTTTTTACCAACCTTAGTCAAATGCTTACCCCGATCTTTATACACTTTCTCCCTGAAAGACTCCTTTAGAGCAAAAACACTTTCAATTCCAAAATGTAAGTGATCATCCATAATCACATAAATCACCAACTATGCTATTTTATTTTGTATGTTATTTTGTATTTTTTTGTATGTTGGAAGCAGTCTATTGGACAATATAGAATTGATGAGAAAACTGCAGAAAGAGCAGCTATATGTCTTTAAATGGATTTTCAGTGATGACTGAATAGATATAGGAATCCTAACAAGAAAGGAAAGAAGAAGATAAATTAAACAAGGAAAATCAATATGTCAAATGTTCTTCCTGTATGGGGAGTCAGCAGATAAGTGATTGATCTAGAGCTTGAAGTAATTACGATGTCATTACTTACCAATAGAAATGCAATCTCAATACTGGGGAGGATCCTGGAGAAATCCTGTCCTTGAAGTTAGGAAATAATGACTAGAACACAATAGTATTCAATTAACAGCTTACTTATATATTTTTTTTTCCTTCCAAGTGGAAGAGAGTCTATAATCAATCTTCAGTTTAGTTTCTGTCTTAGAGCAGAGGTAAATTCACTCTTCTGAAATGACTAACCTTAGTAACATGTAAGGAATATCAGCACACAAAAAAATGAGAGACAGTATTAAGATTCTAGGAATGACATTATTGAAGTTAATGCTTCACACTGAATTTTGAAATAGATTGGAACATTGTCTCAATTGAATTGAGATGTTGTTAATGAAGTTTTTTGTTTGTTTTCTGGATAGAAAATGAATAATTACTTCTAATGAGTGATTTAAAAGATTGATTCATTTTATCTAATTTTAAGTGCCACAATAAAACTCACTGTTTTTAACGTGTGCATTCAATAAATTTCATTGATTTTTATAGTACTGTTTTGCCCTACTGTTTTCCTTCTACCAATTAGAATGGACGAGTTACAACTGAAATTCATTGGAGAGTTTGGATTTCTGGGCTTGTAGGCTAAACCAAAGGATTTCTAGCCAAGAATATTATAGAAACTTCTGTGTACTTTGCATGATTTCTGTTTTTTTTTTTTCCAATTCAATATATTTTTTTCAATGCAGACTAAAGGAGTCTGTTCACTGAGTTGTATTAATTATGCCACTTACTGATTCTGTGGACAATTGTCACATAATTGTATCTAGGAAAATATGAATGCAGAACATTCACAAGAAATCTTTTTTAAGGTTATGTCATAAGCAAGAGAGGTACTTGAATAGATAATTACTTGAAGATGTCAGACAAGCTGCAATAATTATCAAATAATTAGAAGATAAGTGGAAAAAAAGAATAAAATTTCCCTTACTGAACCTGTTTAAACTAAATACAAAATGTTATCTATCACTTTGATCACACACTTTAAAATATTCTAAGGGAGCAGAGCATGCTGATTGAGGTGAAACTGATATATTCAAAGGATTAAAGAATTGCTATATATTTTAAATAAAAAAGAAATAGCAGGTACTATAAAAGTTTAGGAAAAAATGGGTAAAAAGTAAGATTAATACAGACTTCTAAACCATATTATGGAATAAAAAGATCAAAATAACACTAATATTATTAATGAAGATACATAAAATAATTTTTATAGTCAGCCATTGGCTGATGAGAGTATCGTTTAGTGACAAAGTACGAAAATATTTGAAGTGCATATTTAAACTGATACTTACATTAATTCAGTCATTAAAGAGTTACATGATGAGTAATCACAATGTGAAAATAAACATTTTACTAATAAAACATAAGGAACTATTTGATAAAGGAGGTTATAATGGGATTTAAGCAATTCTCAAAAAACAAGGACTTCGAAAGGAAGTTTAATTGGACAAATGAAGGAACCTGGAGTCAAATAGTCAAAGATGATTTAAAAAAAAACTGTAAAAAGATTGTAGAGAAGAAACAAAGAAAAGACAGCAATAGATAAAATAGGTTATCTACTGCATTAAGAATGGTAGAAAGACACCAATACTTGATATTGAGGGATGCCAATCACCACCCCTTAAATCACTAGAATAGCACTATACAAGATATAAAATTGTTTTCAATTAGCCATAAGTCTACATTAAATCCCTACTTGTATTTTTATGTCTCTGAGTATAAAGTGGGAAATTTATACAATTATATAATGTTATCATCCACATAATTCCTAAATATCATTAATACAGTTTTACTAAAAGTAAAGGTTTCCTTTTAATAATAATTTCATAGAATTTATTTTTGAAATTTTAATGGCATCTGAGAAAGTTGTGAGCTGAAGCAAAGCACAAATTATATCTTCTAATTATTTGCTGAAGGAGATGGCTGCGGGAAGCATACTTTTAAATATTTTCTAGTAGATCTATTTCTTTAAAAAGTGAACAAATAGCTCAATATTTCATTAATTAAATTAAAATCTAAACTATACTGCATAATATCTCTGCTATAGGACATTTTCATTCCATTCAGATTCCAGCATAAATTTTCATTCATTTTTTTTAAAAAGCTAAGTATTTTATGACATTTAGTATTTGGACATTTTAAGTAAAATGGGTTTTTCTCAGTTTTTCTGGGTTCATAGTTCAATAACATTTTCCTTTACCCTTTGAAAATAATCTCTGGTGTAATAAAAACAATTTTACAGTGAAGGTTATGTACAATGCTGATGAAGGAAAATAAGAGAATGAAATATGGGGATTTAAAGTTGACAACATCCTGACAGATGGTGAATAAACAAACTTTACAAAATGCAGGCAAAGTTTGGAAGCTAGGCAACTTTTAATTTTGTCAAGTAACTGTAGCAATGGTCAATAAACTTAACATGGAAAATATATATTCAATATTCTAAACATTACAAAACTTATAACATATATAATGCACAGGTGTAATGAGAGGTGGCGTATGCATAAAGTTTGCTATTGTTGATATCTCTTTTAAATATGAGAAATACGTTTTTAAAGAAAAGTTTGGGTCAAACAGTAAGTATGGGATTTGAAGGGGGAGTTGCAAGAAGCATTTTTTTAAATAATAACATGTATAATGATCATTGTTAAATATTGGCTATGCAAAATATTAAATGCCAAGAAACAGCGACATACACCTTGTCAGCGTGCAGATTTTATAACCATAATACTTGGTTTCTATCCCATCCACTACAAATTTGTAAGGATGTGATCTCAAGCAAGATTTTCGATATTTACTTGTGTTTGAATAGGCCTAAACACTACTTATCTCAAACAAACTGTAATTTAAGGAGGTAATGCATGCAAAGTGTTTAAAGTAGCCCTAACCTAGACCATATTCAAAGGCTCTATGATAATTCTTTTTTTTTTTTTTTTGCGTCGAAGAACTGGGGTATAGGTCAGAGGTGTGGGGAGTGAGAAGATTCTCCAAAGACAGATTGGGGAGCACAGCAAGAGGATTTACTGAAATATGCTCCTAAGAGGACCAATGGAGAGATAGGAGAGGTCTGCTGCACCATGTGGGTTAGGCCATTGCAGTTATAGCACTGAGAGCAAATCCTAGGCCATCAGGGAGGCCCTATTTTTAAAGTCAATTTTTAAGATCTATTCTCAGGTCTCTTAAATTCTATTTTTGAAAGAATTTATGTATAAAATGAGTATTACAATATGTAACAATATACAAATTTAAGGTAGTTTACTAGTACACCAATAATACAGAATATATACTTAACAAATTATATAAATTTAAATTGAATTGTGATATTAAAATAAGAAAACTGACCAAACAAGTCAGGAAAATCTTCTTGTCAGTAGAACAATAGAGAATCCAATTACATAATTGTTTCCCAGGGGAAAATTTTGAAATCTATCAACTGAATCATTTAAAACTGCACTGCAAAAAAATCCCTGCACTGTACAAATGACTGGAGGGTGTATTTAAAGGAACAATCCTACAGTGTCATGACTAGTAGTCTATAGTATCAGTTATATTTTTGGATTTTTCTTTGTCAATTCAGGAAAAGTATGTTACTATAGAAGTTCAATCATTTTCTTAATAGACTTTAATATTTGAAGTTACTTCATTGAAAACTGAAACTTCAAAATAAAAATAAATATTGTTAATATAACCATATTTTTTTTCTCAAGTTTACTCATTTAACTCAGTCTCAAATAGTGCAATTTTTACAGAACTTCTTGAATACTATCAGAGATTTCTTTGAAAATTATTGTAGGAAAAATTATAGGTAGAAAACTAATTGTTGTTTTATTTGGATAATTATTTTAATTAAAGTTGTTGATTTCCCTAATTACCCTCAACTGACTTTGATGCTTTCTTACGATGATAATATTATGAATGTTACTTCAAAATCTATCAACAAATTACTTTCTAGTACCCAGGCATGCAATGATCACTTCACAAAAAAAAATGAAACAAAACAAAATCCTTAACATTTTATTGTAAAATGAAATTTTTAGCTATTAACAAAATTCACTTTTTTTAAATCCAGTTAAGTTTAACAAGAACAGTAAAACTTTACTCAGTTTCCCTCCACATAATGATTTTTAAATGTTTTAAAATTGTTTCTGTTGTTCTGAACTTTGATGATAAATGTTTTTCTTCATAGTATGTGTTTTTCCCAAAAAATGCCTACATGTAAGACATTTACAGAAATAGGTTATATTACAGTGCCTTACATAGAGACATCCAGACATTGATTCATTTTACACGTAACTGAAGATGTTCCTCTAGAGTCTGTAAAAGGGAGAAAAATGCAGCCTGCCCTATAAATTTGTAATATTTTAGTAAAAGAAAACTAGAACACAAGTATCATAGAAAGAATTCAGTAGGACAAATACTATACAAGAAATATTTATGACATTTAAATGATTAAAGCTACATTTCCAGTTCAAAGGTTATGTCAAAACTTAAGAAAATTACAAATATATAAATAAATACTTAAGGATAAATAAGTCTAAAAGTGAGTCATAGAGCTGAAATCATTTTCAGTTGTGTAATGACTGAAGATTAAAGAGACAGGAAATTGGAGATAATGTAGGTAATAAAAGGTGTAGCAAATTAATTTTGCCATTGATTATGGGACAGACCTGAAAAAGATACTTCAATAGAATTAGTATAGCATAGTTTTTTTGAATTTACAAACTTACCAAGGAAACATCCCTGGAGAGTTGTTCACAAAGAAGCTGGAAATGTTAGTGAACAGTATAAAAAACCAACAGAGGGTAAAGTGACATTGAGCTATAAATCTTAATGAGGTATTTCAAATTTTACAGAAAAATAAGCAGTAGTAAAAAATCTCTCTAGTGAAAATGAGTAGTGTAAAATTGGGAAAGAACAGGTAACCTTCATTCATGTGCTAAGTGTAAAAAGTTTCTTTTGGATTCCATAGGGTATTGTGCAGTACATTGTACCTTTCGTATGGTTAGTCAGAATATTATCTACTTTATTCAAATGTTACATACTGTGCTAACATGAAAGCTAAAGTCACTGAGGGGAAATTCATCTTTTTCTTTTTCTTTAAATAAATAAATATATATATATATATATATATATATATATATATATATATATATATATATATATATATATATATATATAATTTGTATCTGTTACATTTTGTATTCTCCTTGGGTTACCCACCACCAATTCACCTGTGACACATCTCCGTGGACCCTTGTGTCCTTTTCTACTCCATTTTGTGCCCTTATCCTCCCCCTCCCTAGCTGAGTGTCTCTCTCCTATTTGGGTTCCCTATAGTCCTGTTAAAAGTGAAACCATTTGATATTTTTCTCTTTCTTTCTGGCTGATTTCACTGAGTATGATCCCCTCTAGTTCCATCCATGTCGCTGCAATTTGCATGTGTTTATCTTCTTTGAATGCTGAATAGTATTCCATTGTGTATATGTACCACATCTTCTTGATCCAGTCATCTATATTTGGACATCTGGGTTGTTTCCATACCTTTGCTATTGTAAACAGTGCTGCAATGAGCATATGAGTGCATGTATCCTTTTGAATTAGTGTTTTTGTGTCCTTTGGGTACATTCCTAAATGTGGTATTGCTGAGTCGTATGGAAGCTCCATTTTTAGCAGTTTGAGGAATCGCCATACAGCTTTCCACAGTGGTTGACCAGTTTGTATTCCCACCAGTAGTGTAGAAGAGTTCCTTTTTCTCCACATCCTTTCCAGCATTTGTTGTCGCCTGTATTTTTAATGTGTACCATCCTCACAGGTGTGAGGGGGTATCTCGTTGTGGTTTTGATTTGCATTTCCCTGATTATAAGTGATGTTGAACATTTTTTCATGTACCTGTTGGCCATTTGCTTTTCTTCTTTGGAGAAGTGCCTTTTTAGCACCTCTGCCCATTTAGTGACTGGATTGTTGGCTTTGTTTTTGTTGAGTTGTGTGAGCTCCTTGTAGATTTTTATTATCAGTCCTTTATCAGTTGTATTGTGTGCAAAGATCTTCTCCCAGTTGGTAGGGTATCTGTTAGTTTTGGTTAATGTCTCTTTTGCTGTAAAGACCATATGATCATATCAATAGATGCTGAGAAAACATTTGACAAAGTGCAACATCCATTTATGATAAAAACCCTTGAAATCCTTGGGATAGAAGGAACATACCTCAACATAATAAAAGCCATATACAACAAACCCACAGCTAATATTATTCTCAACGGTGAGAAGCTGAAAGCTTTTCTACTAAGATCAGGAAAAAGGTAAGGATGTCCACTCTCATCATTGCTCTTCAATATAATACTGGAAGTCCTAGCCAGAACAATAAGACAAGAGAAAGACATCCAAGGGATCCAAATAGGGAAAGAAGAAATTAAACTGTCTCTATTTGCAGATGATATGATAATATATACACAAAACCCTAAAAACTCCATAGAAAAACTACTCAAAATTATAGACCAGTTCAGTAAAATAGCAGGATACAAAATCAACGCACAAAAATCAGTAACCTTTCCATATGCAAACACCCAGTCTGAAGAAGAAATTAAGAGATCCATCCCTTTCAGAATCGAAACCAAAAATTTCAAATATCTGGGAATAAATCTAACAAAAGACATAAAAGACTTATATGTTACAGATTCAATGCTATTCCAATAAAAATCTCAATAACATTCTTCAAAGAAATAGATCGAATACTGATGAAATTCATATAGAACCACAAAAAAACACACATTGCTAAAGCCCTCCTGACTGAAAAGAAAGAAAATGGAGGAATTCACTCCTTGATCTCAAACTATACTACAAAACCATAATAATTAAAACAGCATGGTACTGGAACAAAAACAGACACAAAGACTAACAGAGCCGAATAGAATACCCAGAATTAAAGCCACATATCTATGAACAACTAATCTTTGACAAAGGAACAAAGAAAATGCAGTGAAACAAGGACAGTCTATTCAATAAATGGTGCTGGGAAAACTGGACAACTACATGCAAAAAAACGAAGCTAGACTACTAACTCACACCCTGCACAAAAGCCAACTCAAAATGGATAAAAGACCTGGACATAAGACCTGAAACCATAAAATTTATAGAAGAAAATATAGGCAAAGCTCTACATGACATACATCTTAGAAAAATCTTTAAAGACACATCCCCCAAAGTGAAGGAAGTGAAGGACAAGATAAACAGATGGGATTACATCATCTTTTTCTTTAAGGTAAGAAGAAAGAAGTCTGGTATTTTATTTAGTACTCAACTTGATAGTTGTGATGGTTAATTTGTCTACTTGACTGAGCCATTGGGTGCCCTGACAGTTAGTCAAACACTGTTCTATATTTGTCTGTGCAAGTGTTTTGGAAGACTGACATTTGAAGCAACAGACTGGGTAAAGCAGATTGCTCTCCTTAATGTAGCTGAACCTCATCCAATTAGTTGAAAGCCTGAAGGGAACAAGAAGACTGAACCTCCCATGAGTAAAAGGAAACTCCTTTGAGCTGTCTATAGCAGGAATATGGCTATAGACTTCACCTGCTCTCTAGGGTCAGGAAGGTGGTGGTTTTCAGATTGCAATTTCTGTTATCAGTTCTTTCTGTCTCTAAGTTCTTCAGACTCAGATTGAACTCTCTGGGGCTCTCACTTATCAAGTGTAGATTTTGGTATTTCTCATTCTCTATAATTGGGTGAATCAAAGCTAATATCCTATTGATTCTGTTTCTCTGGTGAGTCCTGACTAATGTGGTAGTGTAGTGACAAGTACTAATTAAAAATAATAGATTAAAATATATCTGTTGAAGTAAGGAGGAATAAGAGCGTTTCCCCTATGCTTTTCTTAAATTTATAAGTTTTCCTTCTTTTATCTTGTAGATTTCTCTCTCTTTATCTAATCTTGTACAGGAAAGGAATTATACTTTTTTTAAGATTTATTTTCTTATTAAGTTTATCATTAATTAATGTGTAATTAATATTGAGTATTTACAACCTTGTATATGGTTCAGAAATATAGGATCACATCACTTCAGAGTATGTTACCACAACATATACAGTACCAAAACACTCATAGTGCTCAACAGTAGTCCAATGTACTCCCTCCACACTTTCATCTCCATCTTCCCTCTCCCCTTCAGCTTGCTTCAATTTTACACTCAGATATCTAGGGTTTGTTTTGTTTTGCTTTTGTCTGACCCTTTGTTTTGTTTCTTTATATTCCAAATATAAGGGAATCCACCCAGGATTTATTGTTTTCCTTGTGATTTATTTTGATTTACATTATCATTTTCAGGTCCATTCATATTGTTGTAAAAAGCAAAAGCTCATCATTTTATTATAGCTAAGGAGTATTTCACTATGTGTGTAATACATTTTCTTAAACTACTCACTTGTTCTTAGGCACCTAAGTGGTTATCTTATCTTTGTTATTGTAAATGGTGTTTCAATGCACATAGGAGTACAAATATCCCTTCAAATTACTAGTTTTTGAATTCTTTGGATAGATGCTTAGGAATACAATTGCTCAATCTTAGGTTAGATCTATTTTTAATATTTTGAGAAACTTCCATACTATTTTCCATAAGTTTTTAACCAATCTACAGTCCTACTAACTGTGTAAGAAGATTCCTTGTTCTCTAATTCTCAACAACACTTCTTTGTGGTCTTTTGGATATGGACAATTCTTGCAGGTGTGATATGATATCTCATTATGTTTTTCATTTGCATTTCTCTGATGAAAAGTGTTGATGAGCATTTTTTTCATATGCTTATTGGCCATCTCTATGTCTTCCTTAGAGAAGTGTCTATTGAGGTCTTCTATCCATTTTTATTTACTTTTTAATTTTACTTTCTGTTGAGTTGCATGAGTTCTTGTAGATCTTAGATGTTAGATGCTTGTGGGATGTGTGGATGCAAATATTTTCTCCCGTTCAGTAAGGTGCCTTTCTCCTTAAATTATATGTAAGTCTTTTCAAAGGTAAATAAAACTTTCACCAGTCTCTTTCTCAATGACTTGGGCACAGTCTTTTTGAAATGTAATCATCAAGGAAGGTGATTATTTTACCTCCCAGTTCTGTGGAAGAAAGCTAACTTCTAGGGAAGCATCCCTCAAAGTTTGTTAAACTGTGTATTGACTTAGGATAGGATATGTTTATTTTTCCTTGGAATAAAGCTAATTAACAAGCACAGATGGCCACTCCAATTACCAAATGGTTCTATGATAAAGTGTAAGTGACAAATGGTGCTGTCAAGTCTTATTACTTGATGACTAGTTATTATTTATCTTGAGAACATGCAAGTAATGAAGTGTATTTTCCTAGGTTAAGATTTTTTAGTATATTTGTGATCTTTTGGTGAATTGTCTGTGATGTTAATCAAAATGTGGTTTAATATTTATTTAATCAATGTTCTTTATAACATTTATGTGCTAAATTTAAGTAATAAGCTTCCTCTTTTTTAATTTCTCTGTGTTTTCTGATTTAGCTGGAGATTTTGTTTTTAAATAGGCATGAGTGTTCTAACCATGTTAAAACAAAACATGGTTTTAGAGTTAATAGAAAGATACATCCAAGTGGAAAGAGAGGACTTTGGTTAATTTGAATATATTTAATTACATTGCAGGTGGTAGCAAATGTGACAAGATTGAAATATTAAGAAAATTAGTTTATAAAAAAAAGGACCGGAATTTAGTGTAGTTTGAAAGAATTACTGATCAGAAAGGAAGAATAAGAACTGTCCTTACTGAAATATTGTTTTAATTGTATTTTATGAAAATTGCCTCTTTTATGGGAAACAAATTTTATAGTCTATTGTGACCATTTAAGGACTGCCTTGAGTTATAATAACAACCAATAATTTAAATAATAGAATACTATTATGAGACATGTATTAAGAAACAGTTAAGAAAAATTGAAAATGGATTAGCTGAAGACATTTAAAGATAGTATTGATCAATAACAGAACTTTATTTGTGAAGAAATGAAACTTTGGTGGTCATGGTGGTTCTCTTTGTTTCTGCTTATCTGCAAGAACAGCACGGAAGGCGCGGGAGAGAGTAAAAACATGGGATTAAAGCACTCATTCTTATTTTAAACAACAAAATTTTTTTCTTTTATTTTTGTTTAAAAGGAATAATTACAATATTCTATCCTCAGGACAAAGAAAGAATATGGGTTTTTTCAGTCGCACATTATGGCCGGAGAAATTATTGCGTTCTAAGAGGGCAGTACTATGATATCTAAATAGATATACTGTTTTGTTATCATCTTGCATGTTATAAAAGAATAAATTAACATACAATAAAATATTGGAAAATCTTCTCTAAACTACAAAAAAAGTTTTTTTCACCAGTTGACAAACTGTGTTTCAGAGCAAAAGTCCAGAAGAATATTCACTATCCTTAAGGTGAATTCTCATTGCCCAAATAAAAAATGCCACAGGGAAAAAGAAATTAAGATGCCTAGATCATGGTTAATAGCATAAGGTGCTCACTTCTTTGGCAGTTCTGGACCCAAATTTGACTTACTCCAGAATTCAATAGAAAACAACCGATTAAACTCTACTAACTTACATTTTTTTTATGTATATCTTTGTTCCTCAACTCCATAAATAATGCACCCCAGCCTCAGGGAGATGGATTTTGGAGTCTTACCTCCAGTCTTCTGCCAGATGACATTACATTAAAGTATTTCTTTTCTCAAATGCTGGTGGATGTTTGCTAGCTTCTGTGCCATCAGGCATTAGACCCATATGTATTATCAGTGTCTAACACAGTGCTGGGGACAAAGATCATATTAGTATCTCCCTTTTACAATTAAAATAAACTTTGGAATCTCCATTCTAAGATCCAAAGTAACGTGCTAAATTAGTATAAGTTGGGATGATTCAAGTATTTATTCAAGTATGTATCTCAAAGTAATAAAGATATAGTGAGAATGAGGGAAGATAGGCTGTTGCAAATAAGGTTATATACAATATATGTTGAATATCTTCAAAATAACAATATAGCCAGTTGAATAGTTGATACAAAAATACAGGTTGAGATGGCCAATCTCATTAACAAAACAAAAACTTCACTGTAGAAAAAAAATTCATGTTTCTATAAATCCTTTAAATATGTTCTTTTCTTTATATAGTGAATCAATATATTTTCACTATTTAAACTTGTTCTTGATTAAGATATTACCTTTATATCTTGTTTGTAAAAGCAAAATATTTAGTAGCTTAAGTTAATAAATAAACAAGTATATAGTCTAAACATTGTTTATAAAGAAAACCTATTTGTCGTTTAAAGAATGAAAAAGAAAAATCAAATAATAACATCTTATTAGAAACATGAAAATGAAATTGAATTCATAGAAATGTTCTCTGTAAATCCAAGATTGTGAGAAATCCAAGTATCAAATATTCACAAGATATTTGGAGACCTGAGGTTTACATATTTGAACAATGGAGGAAATACAGTATAGTTTATAACTAACTGTTCAAATAGACTCTAGAGAGTGAGATAAAATCATAGGAAAAAGAGAATATGAGATTATTTGGTCTTTGAAAAAGAAGGCATTTGATATCTTTATATAGAGATTACCAGGAGAACTTGGGTAACTTGACACTGTGAAATATGTTACACTTTTCACAATTTATTTCTATACAAAAAGAACTAGAATTTGCAAAAATATCATATTATCCCATTAGCTTTGACTGTGGGCTTGCTTACAGAGGGGAAAATGGGTCTTTACTAACTGGTGATTTTTTTTTTTTAAAGATTTATTTATTTATACATACAGCTGGGGCACAGGCCAGAGGTGTGGGGCGGCGAGAGGCTTCACCAGAGAGAGAGTGGGGAGCAGAACAGGCAGATCAGAAATACACTGCTGAGGGAAGCAGCGGGCGAGGCAGGAGAGGTCTGCCGCACCATGTGGGATTCTCCCCGGCTGGGCGTCGAACTTGCATCGCTGCTGCCGACAGCTCCACAGCCCAGCGCTTAACCGCTGCGCCACCAGGGAGGCCCTAACTGGTGATTTTTAATTAGACTTTAGGACATAATAAATTAGTGGTGAAGCTATAAATTCACACATAGATAGACAGATAAAAATATATTATTTTAACTTGTTTTTATAAACAAATAAAAACTCATTTGAGCTTGAAGTCTCTTAAGTGTGACCAAAAGCAAATAGATTCTAGAGATGATCAGCTCTAGAGTGGTAGTGTGTGAATGTCCCATATTTATAATTTTTTGTAATGAAGACAGGCCCCAGTCCATTCCATTCATAGCTGTAAAACTGATACAGATATCTTCATGTTACAAACTTCATGAATCAAAAGATGCATTTCAAGAAACTGATAACATTAAAAATGCAGAGAAGAATCTTGAAAAAGAGACTTCAGAAAAGAAACAACAAATCCTGTTTATAATCTCTTCCTAAAGCTCTGTCTAATCTCGGTGATATGAATATTCAGAATAGATTACAAATATCCTCCACTAACTATAAAATGTAACAAAATTTAACTGCTTCACACAGCCATGGACATAGAGTTTGCAGTTTAAGCAAATATACCACTTGATAAAGCACTAAGCATATTGCCCCCCAAGCGAAAACTGTGTATCTATTTAAAACAAATATCCAGTTATTTCTTTACTGTGAAAGACTGTGATGGGACAAAAGGGCACTGTAATAATAAATAGGAGTTTTCTTATCATTTCCTAGAACATTGTAAATATCAAGATAAAACAATGAAGCAGAAATAAATTTTCTCATTTAGTCTCATCCTCCCATGAATTATTCTTCCAGATAATGCATCTAAGCCAACCACACTGCATTTGTCCTTCTGTGGCTACATATCTCATTTAGCAAAATATCCTCTGGGTCCCTTTGGCAAGTGTAAGGATTTTCTTCTTGTTTTTGAGGATGAGTAGTATTCCATTGAAGGTACCTGAAACATTTTCTTAATCTTTCTATCAATGGTCCCTTGTGATGTCTCCACATCTTCATATTTCATGAATAATGCAGCAATGAAAAACCTCTGAGATGTCTCTTTGACATTCTTTTTCATTTATTTCAGTTATATACATAGAAGTGTGACTGTTGGATGATATGGTAGTTCTATTTGTAATTATGTAAGAAGTCCTCGTACGGCTTTCCATTTCCATTCCTAACAAAATCTACAAAGGTTTCACTTAATCACAACCTTTTCAACACATGTATTCTAGTAGGTAAGATGTGATGCTTCGTGGTAGTTTTGATTTGTGGTTCTCTGGTAATTAAAGATGTTTTTTCATATACCCATTTGTGTGTGTGTGTGTGTGTGTGTGTGTGTGTGTGTGTATGTGTGTGTGTGCGCCTTACTTGGAGAAATGTCTATGAAGTTATTCCTCATATTTTTTTTTTTAAAGATTTATTTTATTTATACGTACAAGCTGGGGTACAGGCCAGAGGTGTGGGAGGGCGAGAGGGTTCACCAGAGATAGAGCGGGGAGCAGAACAGGCAGATCAGAAATACACTGCTGAGGGGAGCAGCGGGCGAGGCAGGAGAGGTCTGCCGCGCCATGTGGGATTCTCCCTGGCTGGGCGTCGAACTCGCATCACCGCTGCCGACAGCTCCACAGCGCAGCGCTTAACCGCTGCGCCACCGGGGAGGCCCTCCTCATATTTTTTTATGTCCAGTTTATAAAGCATGCATTGTACAAAAGGAAGAATGATGTAAAAAAGACGAGAGGGTTTTTAACAGCACTGACTTTTAGTAACTAATTAAAGGGGCTTACTATATTGCTAAGATACTGGTTGAGACATTTTAAGTAGAGATTTCAGAAAACAAATTATGCTATTCCCATTTGTTTCCTTTTTTAATTTATAGATAATCTGTAAGTGTTTAATTCATTTCAGTTATTTTTTGTGTATGATGTAAGGTAGAGGTACATTTTTACTTTTATTTTTTTGTTGAGGTGACATTGATTCATAAATTTTACATGCTTTAGAGATATTGGATCACACTTTTCAGGTATATGTTACTATTCCATATCCACTACCAAATTTGAATTTTATATTTTACATATCGATATTCTGATTTCCTAACACTATTTATTGAAGTGACTATCTTTTCCCATTGTTTGGTCTATTACCTTGAGTGTGGTGATGATATCACAAGTGTCTGTATGTGCCTAAACTCATCAAATATGTGCAGTTTCTTGTATATTAATTGTGCCTCAATGAAGGTTGTAGTACATAAGCCATTTCTATTTTTTTAACAACAACCTCCAAACACACTTCTTTATTTTTAATATAGAGAAAATAAAGTTTAATATTAGGGTGGGTGGAGTTGAGTAAACATTGCTGAAAATAAACTATAGAAGAGAAAGACTTGTATTATTAAAATTTCCTTTACTGTGAAATTTGACTCTACTGCATAAGTAGCAGTCATCTCCTTATACTATAATACTGTCACATCTCATAAACCTGGCTGAGTGCACTGAGTGGATGCGAAACCTCCAGGGAAACATCAGTTACTACAGTAAATGGGATCAGTGATTCAGGAGAGTTCACTTATAAATAATTTTCCAAAGTCCCAGCTTTGTGTTGGTAGGAAGCAGGATATGGAAGCCACTATTAAATCAGGCCCTGCCCCTACTGTAGTTCTTAAAGCTGCCCTGAGATATTTCTCAATATCACTATAGAAATAATAGTTTCTTGGCTAACTTCCAATCCAGGAAATTCCGCACATTCTCCCTAAGTCCTCCCTCATCTTGAAAAGTGGGTACAAAATGTTAAGGGCTTTTCTCATAATGCCTGCCAATAATTCAACCACTGGTCTGATGCTGGAGTAAGCAAGCAAGAATGTTTGACTATACTGTGAGAGTGAGCTTACAGACAGTCTACAGAATTTAGAAAAAAATTACGAGATCTGATTCTAGACATCTAAATAAAAATGTAAAAGGGAAATTAAAATGTGGGATTTATGACAATACTTCCATAGTTATTTGAGTATAAAACATAACAAAGCCACAAGACCCAGAAATAATCAACTGTAGGCATTAACCTGAGGAAAAAACATATTATTGAGCACATGTTTAAATCTAGGTTCACAGGGCCTCCCCGGTGGCGCAGTGGTTAAGCGCTGCGCTGTGGAGCTGTCGGCAGCGGCGACACAAGTTCAACGCCCGGCCGGGGAGAATCCCACATGGCGCGGCAGACCTCTTCTGCCTTGCCTGCTGCTCCCCTCAGCAGTGTATTTCTGATCTGCCTGTTCTGCTACCCACTCTGTCTCTGGTGGACCCTCTCGCCGCCCCACGCCTCTGGCCTGTACCCCAGCTTGTATGTATAAATAAAAAATAAAAAAATAAATAAATCTAGGTTCACAAACTAAACTGAGACAGTAGCAAAATAAGTAACACAAAATTCTGAATTAGACCAAATGAATGGTGGAGATTGAATTTAGGAGCCTAATTAATTTTGCGCTAGTAGATGGGTATGGATTTTTTGTTTTTTCACATTGTGCTATCCAAGCAATACAGGACTGCAGCTGATTCTGACTCGGAAGCCAGCAGCTTTAAATTATGTTTTAAGTAAGTCTGCTTAGAAAAGCTGTAAACTTTTGCCTTTTCTTTTCTTTCTTTTCTTTTTTTTTTTTTTGTAACTTCTGACACCTCTTTCAGTTTATGTTTGCTATTATGTGAATGTCTCCCACCCTGTAAAATTTCATGTAATATCAGCAATCGTAATTAACACTTACCAGTCACTAATTTAACCATCACAGTGAGGGTATAAAGTTACCTGTTTTCCCCATTTTCCGGATAAAGAAACAAGAAGGTTGAATCTAATAACTTGTCCATAATCAATTACATAGCAAGAGTCTAGGTTTGGATTGGCTCAAGACATAATTAAACTTTAATATAATTATAAAGATTACATGTTCATTTTGTTGTGAGAAAGGAAATAATGTATCTGTGTTGAAGGCATCCCAGCAACTCACCAAAACATAAAATAAATAATTGTACAAAAATGGAGAAGAGGGAAGGGAAATCCACCAGCACCATATTTGCTCAGGTGGCACTGACACCTAAGTTTGGGTTAGAAACATAAATCCTTGGTCAGGGCTTATTCAGTTCATATACACAGTGACTCTTGGGGTCCAATAAATACATTTGGAAGGCATGTAATTCCCTCACAGTATTAAGTATTGCTTTCCATTCATATTTACTTATAACATTTTAAAATAATTTAAATTTACAAATTTCTATGTCTATTTTAAGAGCTATAATTTTATCAAGTCTGCTAACAGATTTTTCCACATGTTTAGATATTTTGGGGGAAGTGTAGCTATTCCTAGAATCTTCTATGGCAGTGTTTTTGTTCTAATTTTAAAATGTATTATTCCAAAAATAATTTTGTTTCCTTTCTATCTGCTCAGTGCACTCCCACCTGGATCCTCTTTTATTTACCTAAATTGTAGGGTTGGGATTTGGAGCTAAACCAGTAGTTTCAATTCACCCACATAGTGAGTATGATTTTATTTAGGAATCCTCAGGATAAGATCACCAAGAGCTAAAAAGCATGACTCAATGTATCAAAAGTTTATGCCAGTTCAAGCAATCACTGTGTCCTTTCGGGTCCCCTACGGGGATCCAGACTTATATCTTTGTCTTTTTTTTTTTTAACAAAACCCTTCTGTTATGTCCTGCATTTTGTACAAATAGATAATGAAAGTACAGTTTGTAGATCATCAGAGAGTGGCAGGTATTCTCAAATGGTATTCTAATTATTTCGCTATGAATTATTACACATTTGTGCTTTACTTGAAGATGTGTGCTTTTTTCCAAGTTTCTTTAATATTCCATCAATTCAACTTTGCATTAAAAAGGTGTATTTTAAATTATATCCCAGATTTATATTTGCTATACCAAAGAAATTTTCCTTACCCCTTGGTCACATATTATTCACTTCTGATTTGCTTCAAGTAATCTGTATTTTACTGTTACGTCTAGATCTTTGGTCCCTGGATTTATACCAGCTTTTCTTGAGTTTTCTTTGTGTATTTTGTTATATTTGTTTGCAGTATAAACATATTTTGGATAAATCAGCTTAATCTATGTCTAATATATTTAGCAGATTTTAAAACCAGCAAAAATATTTTTCAAGCACTAGAAGATTATAAACCACTTTAGGTACCAAATCAAATCTTGTTCATCTTTGTAGCCTTGAGGATCAGTACAATATCTTAAATGTTTATTGAACTAGGCTGAATTTATAGCAATATTTGTTTATTATTTGTTTTTCCTCCAAGGCTCCATTTCAAATAACCAAAACAAAGCAATGAGTTTCTTGTGGTTGCCCTTTAGAGAATGAATTTTTAAAAGTGTATTTAAGAATATGATTAAGCAGACCTCCCCGGTGGCGCAGCGGTTAAGCACTGCGCTGTGGAGCTGTTGGCATCAGCGACGCGAGTTCGACGCCCGGCCGGGAAGAATCCCACATGGCGCGGCAGACCTCTCCTGCCTTGCCCGCTGCTCCCCTCAGCAGTGTATTTCTGATCTGCCTGTTCTGCTCCCCGCTCTGTCTTTGGTGAACCCTCTCGCCGCCTCACGGCTCTGGCCTGTACCCCAACTTGTATGTATGTATAAAAAAAAAAACTCTATCATCTTAAAAAAAAAAAGAATATGATTAAGCAAGTAGACTTAAGAAAGATTCACTATATGCTCAGACAGCCTCTTTTATTGTAATATATTCTGATATCTTCCTTTGAATATGAAATCAAAGGAAGCAAATCATTAATTTTTGAAATAGAATCAAAGAACATTAAAATTTGAACATGTGTAAGATATCTATTTCAAACTAGTACCTTACAATTCAGCAAATAGACAGAAATTTGTTTAAATTTTATCCGATAGTGCTAATATTGAAATCTATATTTTTCTTCTATCTCAATATTAATCATGGGTTTTGAATAGTTATGTTGCATTCTTTCTATTAGTCCATGTTTCAAATGAACAATATCCCTTTCAACTGTCAACCCATAGATATAATGCAGTAATTGTGTCATTAGAAGTGGCAGTAACCACTGTCCTGAGCACTTACTCTTAGACAGGAAGAGGTTACTATGGCATTTTTTCAGAATTATTATTATTTTTTTATCTTAAGGCTTATTTTTATTGTTTATTTTGATATCCTCATTTTATTTACTTATTTATTTTTGTGTGTTTTTTTAAACTTTATGTGATTCAGAGGTATAGGAGCACATCTCTTCATATATATGTCGCCAGTCACCCCCACTCCAACATACCCATAGTGTTCCACTATAGTTCATTGGACACCTCCCTCCATACATCGCTTCCCATTCTCCCTGCCCCTCTAGAAGCTGTGATTTTACAACAGATTTCTAGGGTTTGTTATTGGTTTGGGTTTGAATAAACCTTTTTCTTGTTGTCTATTCCACATATGAGGAAACTGCCTGGTATTTTTCTTTCTCTCTCTGATTTCTTTGGCTAGCATAACCCACTCCAGTTCCATCCATTTTAGCACAAAAAGAAGGCAGGGAAAACCTATAATATATGGAAATTGAGCAACACACTAATAAATGATCATCGATTTAACAAGAAGAAATTTTAAAAATAGCTGGAGAAGGATGAAAATGAAGTCACAAACTATCAGAACCTATAGGAGGACAAAGAAGAAGTGGTACTAAGAGGGACGTATATAGCAAGAGAGGCCCACATTAAGAAACAATACATACATACATACATACATACATACATGCATAAACAAACAAATACTGTTACCTATCACCTTACAGAACTAGAAAAAAGACAAACCAGAAGAAAGTACGAGGAGAGAAATAATAAAAATTAGAAGAGAAATCAAAAAACAGTCCAAAAGATCAATGAAACCAAAAGCTGGTTCTTTGAAAAATACACAAGACAAATCTATATCTAGACTCACAAAGGTTAAAAGGGAAAAAACTCTAATAAATAGAATCAGAAATAAAAGAGAAGTTACAACAGACATCTCAGAAATATAGATTATAAGAGATTACTATAAACATCATTATGCTAAGAAATTTAATAACCTAGAAGAAGTGCACATATTTTTAGAAATATAAAATTTTCCAAAACTGAATCAGGAAGCAGTATAAAATTCAAACAGCTCAATCACAGGGAAGGGAATTGAAACAGTAATCAGAACTTCCCCCAACCAAAAGCCATAGTCCAGACAGTTTTGCTAGTCTGCATTCTAACAAAACTTCAAAGATTAATTACTAACTATACTTCTCAAACTCTACCAAAAAAAATCAAGAAATAGGTAATGCTTCCAAATATATTTTATTTTTATAAGAACTACTTCACTCTGATGCCAAAAGTGGACAGACATCACAAAAAAGAATGAAAACTACAAACTAATTTCCCTGATGAACATAAATGTAAACATTCTCAACAAAATCTTAGCAAACTGAATTAACAATGAATCAAAAGGATCATGCATCATGACCAAGTGGAATTTATTTCAGGTGCACAAGGATGTTCTACTTGTGAAAATGGACCAATGTAATTCACCACATCAACAAAAGGAATAACAAAAACTCTTTGCTTCTATTATTTGATTTAGTCTTTATTATATCTTCGGGCTCTGCTTTGTATTAATTGGGATTTTTTAAAAAATGATCTTCCTAGTATCTGTCTGGGATTTTACATTATCTGAGGATTTCTTTATTCAGCTATAAACTCTTTTTTAAGATTTATTTATTTATGCATACAAGCTGGGGTACAGGCCAGAGGCGTGGGGCAGCGAGAGACAGAGTGGGGAGCAGCACAGGCAGATTAAGGGAAATACACTGCTAAGGGGAGCAGCGGGCGAGGCAGGAGAGGTCTGCCGTACCATGTGGGAATCTGCCCGGCCGGGCATCAAACCTGTGTTGCGTTGCTGCTGCCCACAGCTCCACAGCACAGTGCTTAACCACTGCGCCCCCAGGGAGGCCCCTCAGCTATAAACTCTTAATAGAAAAGGATATATTACCTTGTGAATGAAATTGAATGTCAATGTATCTCAAGTGAATTAGGTCTCTAATGAAAGGCTTCCCTTTCCCAACTTTTGAATTTCTTTCTCTAATGACGATTGTTTTGAATTTTCTCATTAATGGTATTTTACTTGGTCGTCTCTCTGTTTTCCTTATAATTCATTTTTCTGTAAATATTAATCACATAATTTTCTGGAGCTACTATACCAGTGTAGTTTTGTATCATTCATATTTACAATTTCTAAAAGTTCATTATAATACCAATAAAATGTAAATACTTATCTCTTGCAAAACCTAAATATCAGCTATTATTATATAATATTATTATAAATGCACTTTATTTGTGCATAGAAGACAAAAGAGTTCCAGCTAGAGAGAAATATTAAATACAAGAAAATCTACTCAAAGAAATTAATTTCTCTATACTTAAGAGCATATATTGAAAAGGATAGGCTATCCTCTTTCCAGAGGATTAGAAAGTTAAATATCTAGTCACATTACTTACAAATTAATATAGGATTTTAACCAGTTGTAAGAAAAAATAAATCAATGTAGTAACTTATGTAAACTGGAGTGTTCTCTACAAATTTCACGTTTTTGTCTTCTTTTATCAGTAACTAATTTACAACAGAGAATTAGCAATCAAAAGAATATGCTTACTCTAGCAAGAAAGAAAAAAGATTTCTTTTCACCAGGAGGTTTTTAGTCCATACTCTCACTAAATGAGTGCTTCCATGCCACTAAAATATTAATGAATAATATGTAACTTCTGCACTTTCGTTTTCCATAGAACCCCTTTGCCAGATGGGAACTTTCTTCTGCCTCCATTGCTTGACCCAGCTTTTAGGACTTTGGCCTAAAGCTAAACTCCTAGAAATCACAGTATGAATTTTATTTTTAACTAATTGGTTCCTATTCTAGAATATATTTGTTCATACCAAATTTGTATAATGAGATAGTCATTTCTATCTCGTGTCCGTTCTTATTAGCATTTCAGGCCAAATATAACAATAAATCTTAGATAATCACTTTCTCACTGGGCATGCCCCATCTAACTAGGTGAATTTTAATGATATAGGTCTCTAGCCCAATAAGTGACTCCACAAACTGAGTCTTCCAACAAGAACATTGAAACATTTTTCTAGAGGCCACAGAGAACAACAGGAGAATAAAGGAAGGACAAAAGTCATTTACAACAAATCTAGCTAGAAGACAAACAAATTCTGTGAACACAATATTTATTTAAGTGCTGCTGAAAACCATGAAAACACTGATGGGAAGTTGTAAAGGTGAAGTCAGTTAATAAGAGGAGACAAAAAATGTCCCGGCCTTTTAAGTTGTCAACATTTTGAATCAAACATGCTTCTCCAGACTGAGAGTGAGACTATTCAGTATATATTTGCCTAAGGATATTTAAGACAAAACAATATCTGATAAAAGCCATGTCACTCAGGATTCACTCAGGAAATACAGAAATTTGAACAAAGCTTAACTAACATAGAATTATTAGCTATAAAAGATGTGTAACTTTATTTTGTTTTTAATTGTGTGTAGAAGTACTAGGGTATAGGCCAGAGGTGCAGGGAATGAGAAGATTCACCATAGGCAGAGTAGGGAGCAGAACAGGCGGATCTACTGAAATACACACCTAAGGGGAGCTGCAGGTGAGACAGGAGAGGTGTGCTGTGCCATATGTGGGGTACCTCCCTAGACAGGGAACCAACTCAGGTCAATGCAGTGAGAGCGCTGAGACTTAACCCCTAGGCCACCAGGGAGGCCCATGTGTGTAACTTTAAAGATAACATAGAACTCTAATGAATATCTTAAGACTAACAGGAACTTCTCCAAGAGGGAATCCTCCTTCCCACGCTGGAATTCATATCTTATTGGTATTATAATCCACAGAGAAGCAGGAAACAATGAAGACATTCCCTGGGTTCCTTAGTTAGTTAATAATCACAGGACTGCTTAATGTGACTAATAAAAATGGAAAAAAATGTGAGTTGAAAGTGAAAAGAAGATAAGGAAGGCACTGGTATTTTGTATTAATGGTTGTATGTCAAAACAAACCAATTTGGAGCAATATACATAAGCTTTTATGATTAATATTAAACATAATCATACATAATTCTGTTCAATAAAATTAGAGGGTAGTAAAAGGGGGCTAAGCCTGAAGAAGAGTACACAGATTAATTAAACATTTGCATATCCTAGGAAATCTGAAAATTGTATATTGTAAGTGTTAAATACTTAAAAAATTAGGTTGCCTTGAAGCATGCAAGGCTATATAATAAATTAAATAGTTCATATAATACATTCAAACTATTATGTATAATAGGTATATATAGGTATTCTTTATTAAAATTTAACAAAGATTAACTGAATCTCACTTGTAGATTTAAATGGCCACAAATTTCATCATTAAGCAGAGGTGCAGGTGTCTCTTCACAAGATGGACTCATTGCAACATCAGACCTTTGGTTTCTGGATATTGTGTTTCATGATGAGATTCATGAATTCCTTAATCCATACCCAATGATAAAACTCCTTTCATTGAAAGTTTCTGCCTTGTTTAATATGACTTTATTTTTATGTTATATTTATATGAGATTCATGTTCCATGAATATCTTAATATTTATTTTTTCTCTACCATTTATAATGGCAGATGAAGCAATTCTAATTTGCTCATAGTAATCCATTTTGCCAAAGTTCCAAAAATCCAGAGTGTGTTTGTGTTGCCTCCCAATAGTTAAATTCTTTAACTCTAAAGCATGTTTCCTAATTAGTAATCTTTCTCTAATTTAATATTCCAAATAATTTTGACTGCTTCTCTTTGTATATTTTCTTTCTTTACAAGCTGCATCATATTGTGCCTTTTCCCAGTAACTTATCTCATGTCTAGGAGGGAAGTAAGGGATAGATCTTAAGAGGTTTTTCCTGAATAACCTGCATTTTTCATCCTCAATGAGCAGAGTTAGGACTATCTTTTTAATATCATTTTTGCTACTTCTGTTGCCTAAACAGACTAAAAAAAAAAATGAGTATTCAAATTTTTTAAGAATACCAACCCCGATTTTCTCATCCCTATGTTAGGGTCCTGCATCTTCTAAATTAAGACCTAACTTTAGTATAAAAACATGTCAGGATTGCAAATTTAGCCAGTTCTGGTGATCTAAAACTCTTAATTAAATCCTGGTCCTAGTTCTCAGTTTTTCTGTTCTTCAACTGCACAAATTTATATCCTTTTATAGAATATTAATAGGCTCTCTGGCTTTCATACTTCATCTTACACACTCACTTTCACGGTTTTATACTTCCTCAGGCTGGAAAATGCTGCCCAGCCTTTTATTGTCTTTCTGTTTTTTTTTTTGTTTTTGTTTTTTTTTTTTTTTTTTTTTTTTTTTTTTTTTTTTTTTTTTTTTTTTTTTTTTTTTTTTTTTTTTTTTTTTTTTTTTTTTTTTTTTGCAGTGCATTCAGAACCCCTTACAAATGCTGTAATTATTTAAATATGTATGATGTTTCAGTGGCTAGTTCACTGAGATTCCCTTACTCAGATTCCCTTCTCACTTTACCACTCATGAAATGCCTATCAATTACTTTGTAATCATATGCCAAGAACTATCAATGTTGCCTTCGCAGCCATGGTAGGGTGGTCACTGCCAGCTGGATGGTGAGTGATCCAACTGGAAGTTTCATTTTAGAGTCTGCTGCCTGTTTCCTAAAACAATGTCTGGTATCAAATATTGTGCTTTGTGTTTACTAGAAAACAGTCTCTGACTGTAGACTTGAATTCAGGTTAAAAATCACTGAGTAATCGCAAAAGTAATTTCTAAGAGAAAAAGAGAAATAAAGGAAACAGTGTTAAATACTAAAGTCAAACTACTGGGAAGTTACTTTACAGAAACAGCCAATCTTTAGTGCTACTTGGGATGACCTTTCAGAGTTTTCTCACTTGAGAGAAGGGAACAAGATTCTTGAGCATCCTTATCAAATGATCATTTATATTCAGGCTGCTTCAGGAAGGAGATAAACTTTAATTTGAAGCTTTCTTTGACAGAGTGAAAATAATGATAATCAACTCAATTGTGCCCATTCAACCAGTATTCCTGACATCTGGCAGAATTATTGTCTCACACCTGAGAGTGTTCTGGAAGATACATCATATGGTTGGCTACAAATAAACATTTCCCACTGCTGTATATAAATAAAATTTAAACAATGAGGATGAATGAACGATTTTCTAGGAAGATGTTCTTCATCAAATTTGACCCCCAAAGATTTAAACTGCTTAAATACAATGATTTATTTAATATATAAATTGGTGAATCAAATTCAGTTGTCTTGAAGGCAGATATGCTTAAAATAACTGATAATTAAAAATTGATTTAAGGTAGTAAAACCTTCATTTGGTCAGCCATCTGACCAAAAGTTTATTGGACACATTGTAGAATGAACTCAAGATATAAGCAAAATAGATAAGAGAGACAAAATTTTCTTCCAACATGAAATTTGTATTATGTTAGAGGAAGCAGGCAATAAACATCCAGACAGTAATATACTTTTAGGTAGTAGTAGGTGTAATTAAGAACTATCTGGTACTTAGCAACACTCTAATTATTTGGATTCCACCTCCAAATATATCATCATTGAAAAACACTTAAAACATCTGAATACTTAAAATCTGTTACTGATGACTTCTTATTCTCTTATATGCAAATAGCATGTGTAACAGTCATAGCCAGTGATATGAACATCTAAATGCAATATGCCACTTCTAAGTAAGAACCAGTTTCCACAAAGTTCTCAATGTTTTCCTTTCCACAATGATGGCTATGCTTAGGGGATCTTAGAAGACACATGTTGGGGATAGCTAAGGGTCTACCAACTGAACCTCAGAATTACATGTTGAAGAAAAGACAACCCAGAATCTTTGCACAGATGCTGATTAAATTTCATTTGAGTAAGAAATAAACATCAGTCAGATTAAGCTTGTGCTGTTGGTAGAGGGGTTATCAAGCAAATAACATTGTATTCACAATTCAAAAGGGTAAATGGCCTTATTATTAAATTACAGTAGTAAATGGAAGCAAAGAAAAAAGGGAAAAAACAATTCAGTGGATAAACTGTTTAATGAATGAAAAATATTTAAAACAAAAATAACTTATTTTTCCAACTGGTACTTTCAACTCGAAGTCTAGCTTATATGTGAGGACATTTTTAAATAACAAAGAAGTCCTTCTAATATCTCAAGTAATAAGTGCTAATTAATTATTATACATTACATGGAACATTTATGTTGCTAATAAATATTAGTGTGTAATACATTATTTCTATATCCAATACATATAATCATGGTTCTTGTTATTTTCTAATACCAAATATGCACATCTAAATTTGAAAATACTTCAAGATAAGTATTCACAAATTTGTTGCTTTAAGAAAATAAAATCAGTAGTAAAAATATAGAAACAATACATATTCACATACACAATGAATTGGTTAAAATATATTTTTGTCCTGTTTTTTCATCTCAAAGGACAAAATGATGGTAAATCAAATGCATCCCAACAAAAGCACTTAATTTCAGAAGGATAATTAAAAAAAAATCCTAGCTAGTGTAAAGTGCTTCTTTGAGGAAGTGACTTTTCAAACTATAAGAAGTTATAATACCACAGAGAGACCATAGAGATTTTGTAGCTAGTTGTAAAATAAACAAATCTTTTCAAAATGGATATGTTTTAACTCACTACTGTGCTTTTAATGAGATTGAATTCAACTTCTTGTGTACTAATTGTATTAAACTGTGTACATAAAAGTGATGGAATGGGGTGATTTGGTGATTAGCAAAACAAAGGTTTGGGAAAATGATACAAAATTAATATATGCTTGATCTTTTTAACTCCTCTGTGTTCTTAAAAAAAAAAACTTTCAAGAAATTGAAGGAGCAATGATAATGTTTTGAACAGGAGTGGAGATGAATTCATCCTGGAGTTATGAGTTAATGATTTATTTATTCTTGTTTCTATAACATTTTGTTTTGTTTTGTTTTCCTTTTATGTTTGTTTAATTTTGATGTGTTTGGATTTGGGTTTTCATTTTCACCCAAAAAAAGTGTTTAATCTCAAAAAGTTAAGTAAAACTTTAAATGTGGACTTTTTAAACAAAAATATCTTTCCATAAAATCTAGTACCTACAAAAAAGGACAAACAATAATTAATTGATGACATTAATACTTTCTAATAAAGGAAATATTATGAACTGTCTAAACTATTAGCTAATAGCAGGGGGTTGCATTTTAGTCCCCCGTGTGTGCACATGTTCCACTCACCCTCAAACGACTCATACCTATGTGCTGCCCACCTCCTTCCCACATTTCTCCTCCCCCCGCTCCTTCTGATAACCATTAAATTCCTTCAATAAGTCCAAAATTTATTTCTGCTGTATTTTTCCTGTGTATTTTTGTTGTTGTTTTATATATATAGTATGCAGATGAGTGAAACCATACTGCAACTATCTTTCACTTTGTGCCTTATTCCACTTAACATAATCACCTTGAGTTCCATCCATTTTGTCCCTGAAGCCACTATTTCATCTTTTTTTAACAGCTCTATGGTATTCCATTGCGTATATATTTCACTATTTCTTTATCCATTTCTCAATTAAAAGGCATTCAGTTTGATTCCATGACTTATCTTTTGTAGAAAATGCTACTATGAAATTAAATATACATAAGTATTTCTGTACTAGAGAAGCGATTTTCCAACTAGATTTCACAACCCCACAGTATTCAAATACATTTCACTAGATAAAATTCTAGGATTACATTAAAATGTCCGATTTGATTTTATAGGAAGTGAAATATCTCTTCTTTAAATCTTCTGTAATTTAACTGTAATTGTAGAAATATTGAGTATATTTTGTTTGCTATGTTCCAAATAGTTGTTGACATAATTATTTTTAAGTTTTATTTTATTTATTTATACGTACAAGAACTGGGGTATAGACCAGAGATGTGGGGTGGGGGTGAGAGAATTCAGAGACAGAGTGGGGAGCAGAACAGGAAGATCTACTGAAATACACTGCTGAGAGGAGCAGCAGGCGAGGCAGGAGAGGTCTGCTGTGGTATAACAACCTGGCCAGGGATCAAACTCATGCTGCAGTGGCTTGATAGTGCTGAGACATTAACCCCTATTTCAGGGAGACCCTAAAATAATTTTCGATTAATTTCCAAATTAGGGAATAGATCAACAATAGCATCATGTGTAAGAACCAAGGTCATCTCATTTGTCCTCACAGGATACCTATTTCCATAATAATTGATTCTTTTGGTGAATGAAGTAGATATCAGATAAGAGGAAACTATCAATTACTAAAATTGAAAAGAAAATCTATACAATTTTTATTTTTAATTATATTTTAGAAAGCTGTAGAACATATGCAAAATTAAATTGCACAAATGTCTTCATTATTTGATTTCATTAGGCTGAAAAAGGAATTTAAGTTGCAATATTTTAAAAGAACGGTATAGTGAGCATAATCCGATATATTAAAATTGTGTCTATAATCCTGAACATTAAAATTGTTTCTATAATTCTGATCTTTTGCATATAAATGACTGAAAAAATGTATAAAATATAATATACAATGTCTATATTACATGTTGCAGTTCCTTTTATGCCCTTCTGTAAAGGAAATACTTAATACCTTTCTTCACTTTGACCCTTCATATTTTAATAATATATTTTAATTTTTATTTTCTGTATAATATGCTGCTTATATGAATAAATATATGACATACACGCAAAGTTCCTTTTCATAGGTTTTATAAACAATACCTGCAACACAAATATAAAAAAATATTTTTAGATGTTATTTTATAAAGGCAATTTTATATTTTGAACCCTGGATACATTGTACATATAACTGATTTAAATTTTTCATCAATGCTTCATCAGTAAAAATGGTAAAAGATCATCTAAAACATAAAAGAATTAGTTTTACTTTCCATTTTAATTAGTCACACCTATCTTAGTGGATATTAGCTCTGTATTTAAACCTTGATCACTTAGATTCAGAATTATTAAGATTAGGTTATAATTAACTATTCAAATCAATTATGTCATTCAATTCTATAAAATCTGTTGCTAAAATTTATCACATAATTAATCCAAGTATAACTCATTATAACTTACAATTAACAGTCTAGTACGTCTATGGATGGAACTGATATAATTCTGAAAAATATCGCACTAGCACTTTCACTATCTCATTTGCATTGATTGCCTACTGTTTCCATGAATAATTATGGAAGTAAATTTAACTTAAACCTTGCACATTAGGTATTACTAGTTTCTAGTGTCTTTGCAATTGTTTGAAGAGTTGTGTCTGGCTTAGTAGATGACTTTAGATAAAAGCTGTTTAAGAGCAGCGTACCATTTGAATGCCCTTTCAGTCAGCATTAAAAACAATAGTGTTATTGAAATAAAATATTTCAAAACAAGCATTTTTATCAATAATATATGGTAGCAATATAAATCAAATTAAGGGGTAAGCAAAACACAAATAAATCACTGTTTGCATTGATTTTATTTCACAAACTGCGAACCTTTCATAATGGTATTTATTTTTATTATTTATTGAACCTTAGCTGGTAGTCGAAACTCAGAAAAACATTTAAATATATTTCTTAAATGGAAGATGCTTTTTAAAATATTGAAACAAATCTCACTTTAAGTCTATACTGCTAAACACAAGTGGGCCTTCAGTTTCCTTTGCATTTCCATAGTTCATTAACTTTCAATTTTTCCTAGCTGCTATTTCTATATTTTATAATATCGAAAAATGAAAAAATTACTCTTCCTTACTCTTATTTTTGCCTGTTGAGCTTTTTTCTTGTGTCCCTAAGAATATAGATCATAGAACCCCCAAAGGCTCCTGTCTAGACATCTATTTTCCCACCCTATCCATATTGGGATGATATCGTCTGTCATTCCATTTACTACTGTAAATGAGGTATATCTGTGTTCCTAATTAATATCTATGTCCCTTTCCTTTGAATAGATTCCTTTCCCTCAAGAAAATGATTTCATCATTTGTCTTCTCTCTCCAGGGTCAACATTTTTTTCACTTTATCATTCTTAATAGCAGCAGTAACACACTTTAAAAAATAAAATAATAAGTCAAACTTTACTTGCTTCTCTCCCACTTCTGTCATTGCTTTTTCCTTTATAGTTCCAATTTCTCTTGAACATTACCCAGTCAAGCTTCTCGGCACTCTTCTGTCCTGATGTCCACATCGATATATCTGAATGTTATGTCTTTATTTTATTGATGATTATTATCAACTGCATTTGATACAATTGATAATTCTGCTATTTTTCAAATGTCTATAACAGTTGGCTTCCAGGATGCCATACTCTTGGAATTCCTTTTCCCTCAAATATATATCCCTTTTCAACCACTTTTGCTAATTCTTCTTAGTCAAAGGAATTAATGTTAGAGGGCTCCAGGATTTAGTCTTTGAATCATTTCCCTTTCCATGTTCATATCTATTCAGTTTTCGTCATTTAAAGCGTCGTCTGTGTTTTACGCCTTCAGTGTTTATATTTTCAAACGTTTATATCCCCTTGCACAATAAAGTGCTATTTTGACATTGCAATTTTAAAGTCCAATTGGTAAATCAAGAAATAATCAGGTTTTTAAAGTAAACATTTACTTAAAATACACTAATCTTACAATTTAGTATTTATCAGGTGTTTATAGCCATAAACTTACGAAATCCAGATAACGCAGTATTACCTCAGCAAAATAGATAATTTAAAAACAATGTTTCTGAAAGTGAGTTTACTCTTTAGGTTTCTAACAAGTAACACCAGTAGCAAAACTTCCTATACAAGCAAAACAATGCTATTCTTTATTTTCCTGTGTTTTACAAGATTAGCAAAATTAATCTCATCAAGAGCAATAAAGCTTGTTCATCTTTGACCTATACATATTTCAAGCTCATGCTTTCAGATTATCGAATGTTTTTTAAATTATTAATATGTGAAATGAGCAGTAAACTAGCTTATTGCTGTACTGGCTCATTTCCAGGATAGGCAGGTATCGACACCTCTGATAGGAAGGGAACGTGTTTGTATCCCAAGATGAGTATATCAGTAAGAAAATATTATTTGGAGAAAAATGATATTTCTCCTTTTAAGGCACTTCCAAGAAAATATCAAGAGGATACACAAGGTTGAGCATCTTCCCCTCCTATGACTGCATGTGCATTTTGATTTTATAAATAAACTAGAGCAAAAATTTAGTTTTGATCTGATAGAGAAGTTTGTTCATATAGTCTCAGTGTTCTAGAAAAGTTTTTTTTTTTTCATTTTTAAGATTTGAAATATTTACTATAGTCAAACAAGTATCTACAGCTAATTTGACACAGGATTTGATAGTTTTTGGAGATTTTGTCTTCAAATGATAGAAGGCTTAAAATATCATGTAAATTTTAAATATATTTGACTACTTATATCTGTTGCCAAAAAGAGAAGGCACAAAACAAAAGTAAAAAACGAAAGTAAATAATTTATACAGGTACCTTTTAAGTTTGCAAACAACAGATAATTTCAAAAATGTGTGCAAGACTTACAAAGATGAAAATTCAATGTTAACTGTACACAAATATATATTAATAAAGACTGAAATGTATATATACATATTTGCTGTCTCATTTATTTTTAATATTACAACATGAAATACAAATGTATGATTAATAGAACAATGGTTAATAAGTCCCTGCAGTTATTTGCCATATGTAACTACTCTTAGACACTTTGAGTTATTTAGATTAATGTATAATCATAAATGTAAATTAACAATCATAATGTTGCGACCAAATGAGCTATGTGTTGTATAACTTTCCCTGAGAGGTTTTCACTGCATTCTTGTCTCAAAGAGGAAGATAATCCAATAAATTTTGTATCATTAATCATTTCACCATTATAAAATTATAGAGAAGAGTAATGGAAATTGCTAATTTCTAGTACAGAAAGTGAACATTTCAATGTATGTGGTATATACTACAGCAAATGTTTAATTCAAAGTTAATGTGAAGGTTAAAATTACTAGAAATAGTACAAAAGAAAATTAGGAAGGTCTGTAGTGAAAACTTTGCATAGGAGAATCTATCCTGTATGTGTTAATATGATAAAATAATTTAGATAAACAGTAGAAAATTGAAAATACAAATATATCAAGGGAATAAATACAAAAGTTACTCATAGTCTTATCTTAGAGGTGACAGTGGTAAAATTTAATATTTATTTTTATAGTTTATTCATCTATTTGAGTATGATTATAAATGCATGCAGATATAGGTAGTGTATATGTTGCATATACACAATGCACATACTTGTATATTTTAAATATATTTCCAAGTTATAATGTTCTTTTATGTTATGGTTGTCTAGTGTTTCATGTATTAATGCATAATTTTTACTTAAAATATCAATATTCCCAAACACATATGAAAACCAGCAAAATTTCAAGAATATCTGGTGATGGAGTGTTTAGGAGAATCCTGTTTAGAAAATAAGCACAATTTGATTTAGATGGCAGTTTTGTATTTCTTATTGTATTTCATCAATCCTAAGAATAAGTTGGGTTTTTTTATTGCCTCTGAATTTAAGAAGTAACTTACATTTGCTGTCACCCAGGAAGTTGTCAACTCTTATAATGTACAGTTTATATAAGTGGCTTATAGCAATTGTGGAGCAGAATAATGGAGATGTCTTTGAGAAATGCTATGTTGACAATAAAGCACAGCAAATGATGCTGTATGATAAAACACAGATTTTTAAAAATGAGGTGCAAAGTGCTTCAGAATATCTCGGAAACACTGAGGAATGAAAGGATATTTTTCAGGTCTGTAACGTGGAGACATTTTTGCAACCATTGCAATGTTATTTTATGATGCTAAAAGGCATATAAGGAATAAATATATTAGATATATCTTACCCTTGTAAATTATTTAAAATAACTGTTAGTTGAGTTTTTAAATATATTAACTAAAATATATTTTCCTGATGGTGCAATTTGAATGTAGAGTTACATATATAACAATGTTTTATAGTTTTGCAACTTTCCTTCTTGTTTTAATGCAATGAATCCACTAATTTGCAATCACTATTTCCCTAGTTACTCCTAAAACAACTCTAAAACAACTCCTAATGTTGAAAGAGGTCTTTCAAAGCAAGTATATTCAAAATTATATTATTTGAATTAACTGAGGATATGGAAGTAACAAATTGTTACCAAATCACGGGAGTGGGGGGGGGAGGGAAGGAAACAAATGATCAAAGGAGATAAAAAAAATAGGAAATTTTGAAGAACAAAGAACTTAAAACAGTAAAACCAGCTCAGTTAATTGTTAATTTTAATATTGTTACTGTTACCTACTTACTTAAATTGTTTTCTACTTCTGGATACTTTTGTTGTTCACATCCATCAAAAACTATGTTTAGTTTCATAAATGTTAGCATTTCTTTTTTTTTTTTTTTTTTTTTTT
>PVIJ01013775.1:0-43700 GCA_004024925.1 Scalopus aquaticus
CCCCCCCCCCCCCCCCCCCCCCCACCGCTGAGTGTCTCTCTCCCACCAGGCCTCCCTATAGTCCTGTTATAAGTGAAACCATTCGATATTTTTCTTTTTCTTTCTGGCTTATTTCACTGAGTGTGATTCCCTCTAATCCCATCCATGTGGCTGCAAATTGCATGTGTTTATCTTCTTTCCATGCTGAATAGTATTCCATTGTGTCTATGTACCACATCTTCTGGATCCAATCATCTATTTTTGGACATCTGGGTTGCTTCCATACCTTTGCTATTGTGAATAGTGCCGCAATGAACATACGGGTGCATGTATCCTTTTGGATTAGAGTCCTGTTAATTTATAATATCATGGATTAGAAAACCAAAGAAGGCATATCAAAGCAAAGAGACACATTTATTTATTCCATATTAAAAAACAATTCAGCGAGGAGTCTGACAACTTCTCTGATTCCAAATCACATGACTTCCTTATATGAGACTTCCTTGGTATGGCTGAGGTCAAAAGCTAGGGAGATGGTTGAGAGAAGAAATTAGTAGAGCCCTGATCTAATGAGTAGCACATGTATGTGCCCCAGTATCACTGGGAATTGCTAAGATAAAGTGAGGGGATTGATGGTTAGGACAGTTTGTGTGGGGAAAGGGTGTATGGTATATACACATTGATAAGTAGGATAAATGTGGATTTTCTAGATTTATGCATTGGGAGACTAAGAGGAATTTTTACAGATTATCTTTTTAAAAATGATTTAAGGAGTTAAATCATCCATGAAAAATCATTTTGACTTCTCAAGAATATGATTTATTTTAAGTCCTGAATATATTAAGTCCTGCATATATTTTTTTCTTTTGATGTGGCAAAGATACTTCCATTATATAAACAAGAGAAAGATATAATGGAGGCAAGCAAAAAATATGAATAAATTTTTAAGCTTAAAAATGAAAATTTATGTGCGCATAACCAGCATTAAAACTCTACAGTAATATAGTATTTTCACACAGGAATGTGGATTTTCAAATAAATTTGTGATCATCCATATTTTGGTTAACTGCCTATAAAATGAGAAACTTCTTTGTTGATCTTGTGAAGAAAAGGCTTATTTGGTGGTTACATATTATATAATGCTACACAAAAGTTTTTTTCTGTGTGAGTATCAGATACTCATATTATCCACTGTGCTTCTCTATAACAGCATTTAATAGTAAAACACTGTGGGAGTTTCTGAATTGATGTTTCTTAAATTGTTCCATTCACTAGAATAGAATGGAGTGTTAAAACCATACAGATAGCATCCTTTAATAATATTACACATTATATCTTAACTCAGCAATAATAAGTTCAACAAAGTTCAACTCAGTTTGCCAAAAATTATTCTACTTTCTATAGTTTACAAATATGTAACTACAAACTCCAGCTATAATAACCTTGCTTCTCAGTCTTAGAGCAATTTTAATTTTTACCTCTATTTTTCATACTCTTCTCTCAAGCAGTTAAAATTTAGTAACATCTGCCCTTTAACATGCTTTGATGAGAATTCCTAGTTTTGGAATCTTAAGTTCATTTATCATGTTACAGTCTTTTTATTTTCAGCTTTATTGAGGTATAATTGACAACTAGAAATTGTATATATTTAAGGCATTTACACTTGATGATCTGATATATGCATATATTATGAATTGATCACAATCAAGAAAATTAACATATCTAACACTTCACGTGGTTACCATTTTCTTTCTTTTGTGGTGAGAACACTTATGATCTACTCTCTTAGAAAATTTCAAGTATAATGTGCAGTATTGTCAACGATAGCCACCATCTTCAGAAGATGTTCATTTTTCATAACCGAGACTTTGTACCCTTTGACCAGTGTCTCCCCATTTGCCCATCCTCCAGTCCCTGGCAACTGCCAATTTACTCTGCTTCCATGAGTATCACTATTTTAGAGCCCACATATAGGTAAGATTGTATATATTTTCTTTGTGTGTCTTGCTTATTTCACTTAGGATAATGCCATACAGGTTCTTCCAATTTGTTACAAATAAGAGCTTTTCTTCTTTGTTGCCTGAATCATATCTAGAGAGATAAATGATAGAAAAATGACAGAGATGATAGATATGGATAAATTATAAGTAGATAAATGTGAATGGTATATATGTGAGGTAAGGCTATGGATACTACATACAAATGAATAAAAATATGACATCTATATTATATGTATATAGTTATATGCATATTTTTATATATGCATATGTATGATGTGTATATTTACATTGGTTAAAAAAGTCAAGTGGACATCCTTATCATATTCGTGATGTTAGAAGAAACCCCGATTATTATGATTAGCCGAGGGCTTTTTTTTAAAGATTTATTTATTTATGCACACAACCTGGGGTCCAGGCCAGTGGTGTGTGGTGGGGGTGAGAGGATTCACCAGAGACAGACTGGGGAGCAGAACAGGCGGAACTACTGAAACACACTGCTGAGTGGAGCAGCCAGTGAGGCAGGAGAGGTCTGCTGTGCCATGTGGGAAGCTCCCTAACCGGAAATTGAACTCATGCTGCAGTGGCTCTGGATAGCTTCATAGTGCTGTGACTAACCTGTTGTGCCACCAGAGGGCCCAGCTGAGGGCTTTTTAATTTATTGTGTTAAGAGAAGAGACTTTCATACCTATTCCAATTGCATTTTAATGAATGAATGTTGAACTTTGTCATTTTTTTTGTAGATATATTCAAATGATCATATGATTTTTTATCTTTCATTTTCTCAACATGTTGTAGAATATTGATTGATTTGTATATGTTGCACCATCTTCACATCTGTGGGATATATCACAAATTGTCATGGTGTGTGATTCTTTTTATGCTGTTGAAATTTGCTTTGCTATTATTTTATTAGGGATTTTTGTTCCTATGCTGATAAGGGGTATTGACTGTATACTATTCTTGTAGTATAGATAGTTATTTCGTTCCGGTATCAGTTTAATGCTGGTGTTACCAAATTAATTTGGAAGGGTTCCTTCTTTTTAGAATTTATTTAAGAGTTTAAGAAGGATGAGTGTGAATTTTTCTTTGAATAATTGGTAGAATTCACCTATAATGTCATCAGGTCCTGGCTTTTCTGTGACTTTGTTGGGAGATTGTTATTTACTGACTTAGTCTTCTTATTTACTATTGCTTCTCTGGATTCAGTTTGTGTAGGTTGTATGTTACTGGGAATTTGTCTGTTACAAATTATAGTTTGTTGGCATAAAAATGTTCATATCTGGGACCTCATTGGTGGCCTACGGGTTAAGTCTCAGCACTATCACCACTGTGGCCTGAGTTCAATCCCCAGTCAGGGAGATAACCCACATAGCACAGCAGACCTCTCCTGTCTCTCCTGCTGTTCCCCCTTAACAGTGTGTTTTAGTAGACCTGACTGTTCTGCTCCCCATTCTTTCTCTAATGAATCCTCTCTCTCCCCACCTCTGGCCTACAACCCAGTTGGTCTATGCAAAAAAAAAAAAAAAAAAAAAAAAAAAAAAAAAAAAAAAAAAAAAAAAAAAAAAAAACACATTCTGCCCCTTAGGATCATTTTATTTCTGAAACATTTGGTATAGTAGCTCCTCTTTCATTTCTGATTTTGACTCTTCACTCTCGTTTTTAATTAGTCTAGCTAAGTGTTTGTTGATTTTATCTTAAAAAAAAAACACAATTCTTAATTTTTTTGGTTATTTCTCTTACTTTTTGTTATCTTTTTAATTTATTCCTGACTTATTCTTCATTAGAACTGTAAGTTTAGCTTGTTCTTCTTTACCTAGTTCTGTGAGGCATGAAGTTGGGTTATTTAATTAGGATGATTCTTCTTTTTAAATGTAGGTGTTTATTTTTAAACCTTCTTATTACTTATTTTCCTGTACCCCCTAGATTGTTGTGTTAATTCATTTTTTTTTAATGTTTTTACAATCTTAGTTATACAATCTTAGTAATACAACATAGATATTCAATAAATAATGTTTAATTAATGACCAAATATAAGATTAAAATTTTAATGCTCTAGAAGGGTTTTTTGTAATGGGAAATTCTAATAATTTGAAATTTCTTTTGCTTGAAACTTAAAATATCAAAAACTTTCCATTTCACTCAATAGAAATTCTATGATAATGGTCAGTATTTTGGAAAATACAAAATTTATGAAATATCCAGATTATTTCCAAAAGACACCCATAGTAAATAGTAATGCATATGTTTTTAGTAAATATCAGAAATTTAAAAGTGCTAATCTTAATTATCAATGTGGGTATTAGGATTTCTGGCTAATTTGAACTGATCAATTTTAATTATAAATGTAATGTTCATTAATAGCTCATTGCTCGTTTGCATTTACCTTAGAATGAACCTAAAACATAGCCTTTATAATATTACTCATAGTGTTGATTTAGATTAAAAGTAAAAAAATTCTGCCTTCTGGATTATATTTAATTCTAGATCAAATATGGTAGATTTCTTCAGCCCAAATTATTCTGAGAGTGGCTATATATGATTCTTCAATTAAGAATATTGGATGAGGGCCTCCCTGGTGGCGCAGAGGTTAAGTGCTGCGCTGTGGAGCTGTCGGTAGCCGCGATGCGAGTTCGACGTCCAGCCGGGGAGAATCCCACATGGCGCGGCAGACCTCTCCTGCCTCGCCCACTGCTCTCCTCAGCAGTGTATTTCTGATCTGCCTATTCTGCTCCCCACTCTGTCTCTGGTGAAGCCTCTCGCCACTCCACACCTCTGGCCTGTACCCCAGCTGTATGTATAAATAAATAAATCTTAAAAAAAAAAAAAAAGAATATTGGATGAGTTTCATGTTCACTCAAAGTCCTAAGTTATAAAATTAATTAGTCAAGTATTTAGCTAAATTAATCTTGGATGACATAGCTGACAGTTATTGCTTAGTATGTCTAAATAAATCAATGACCTATAATTTCCACGAAATAAAACATTCTTCCTTCAAAATGAAATATACAAAAGTGGATTCATACTACCAAATCATATATATATATATGTATATATATATATGTATATGTGTATGTGTATGTATATATGTGTGTGTGTGTGTGTGTATGTATATATATATATATAGTTGTTGTTGTTGCAGCATTATTTTTCCCAAAAGATAAAAAAAATATATAGACAATGGATATTATTATACTTAATCTTAGGGATTTTAGTTTTCTAGAACTCCTCCAAATTCCATGTATGGAATGTTATTTATTTTCATAAATATCTCTGTCTTTTTTCTCTCTTCTATTTAAATGCTAAGTGATGATTTTCTTGTTACATTTATATACACTGCAAGTTAATGTACTGGGTTTCTTAAGAAATAAAGAATTGTTCATAATAAGACTATTTACTTAAATTTATATTACACAGATATCTTAAAAGCATTATGAAATTTTCAAAAAGTATATGAAAATGAAATAGCCGTTAATGATTGAATGTCTGAACAGAAACTATGACAGATAGTATGATTGTTGAAAATTTACTTTTTACAAATGTACTGTGTTGATTAATCTAGATGATAATGTAGACTATTTCTCCTTTCTATCATGAACAAAGCAACTATATTTTGGGTTCTTAGTCTTGAAAAGTACTTAACTTTTCTGCCTTAATTGAAAGGCAATACTGATTTTGTAAATTTTGATATATTATTATTCCATCTTCGCTTAATTAAATGCATGCAAAACTGCATAACAGAACTAGTATAAGCACAATGGTATAAAGCTGAATTTTTGTGTGAAAGAACCCACAAACCAAAAATTACCTCACTTATTTTCATTTTTTGTGACAACCAGACAGAAAAGAGAGATTTCCATAACAGAATATATGCTCATATTAACATACCAGAAAAAATAAAAATATCAATACAAATTCTACACTGAAAAATCTAGTTATATCAACTTGATATTTTGAGAAAATACTACCTTACTCCTTCCTATGGTAATTGGATACATTACAGTGTTTTAACTTGTGTTTAAATTATAATAATCCCATCGACATAAACTTTTTCATGTAGAATGTTTGAATTATTCATATTCAATGATGTTAATAGTGAATGTAATTTCAGATTTCTTAAATATTATCAAAATTATAAATTTAGAACTTTCTCTCACATAAAATATATAATTTACTCCATGATCATTATTATTTGAATGTTGACTGGTTTTTCAGAAAGGAATAAAAAGGTTTAGGAGTGGAATGTCACCTCTAAAAGTAGTAGGAGAAAAGAAAACACACACACACACACATACACACACACACACACGAGAGAGAGAGAGAGAGAGAGAGAGAGATACACCTGTAAACTTGAATTTTTTAGCCATTGAACTTTGAAACATTGTGGATGATTTTGATATATTTTCACATATATGAAAACTGAATTAGGTAAATAGTTAAGAATAATCCCTTTAGTCCTTGTTCTTTAGTTATTGTTGTTATTTTTTTTTACATTTTATCTAGTATTTCCAGATGATTTACCCCAGACTCTGCTGCCTTTACATGACATATTTTGCACATTTGCCCACATATTTAATTTTCATCCCTTCCTGTGGGTCTAAATTAAATCCCATGGCATTTCCCTGCAGTATGAAGAACTTTCTGGTCATGTATTGATCAATTCTAAAATTTAGTAATAAATGCTCTACATATTAACATTATGTCAAAAATTAGAAGCATACAGTTAAAACTAGCATATTAAAAGTTTGAGACTTCATTGAACTTACATAAAGATCCTTTGAAACCAGGGGCAATAGCAAAGTAAAGCCTTTCTTGATTTGGAATGATTTAATCTCTGATGCCCCCAGGGGATTGGCCCAAAGTGCCTGACCACTGGTGTTTTTCCAAATGGCATTTATTGGAAAAAAGCCCATCCTTGCTATACAGAGACCTGGTGTCAGTGAATAAGACAGTGTGGGAAATTACATGGCATTGCCAAGTGCCTTGAGAATTTAGCTGCTGTAAAGGAGGTATGAGTTCACTCAGTGCACGTTTTGAAATTATTTTCTGCCAATCTGCACTTTGTCCATTTATATTTTATGTCAAGTCAAGCAAGCATATACCCATTCAATTTATCCAATTAAATATATGACTACTTAAAATCCATTCAAATGTAGTGATTATCGGTTGCCTTTTAATTATTTTTTTGTTTGTTTGTTGAAAGATTTTTTTTCCAGAAAATAACAAATTTCCCAGTCATTGATCCTCTATACTTTAAATGTGGATTATTCTTTGAATCAGAAATTAGTCCTTGACTATTATTTATTGTATTCATTATGTTTATGAGATAGTAATATCATTACTAATAGAGTTAGTTAATGAATACTGATGAAAGAATGAATGGAATATGGTCTTTCCATTTTTAATTTTAAAGTATGCATTAAAAGAAGTGTAACAGACTATATATTTTATCTCAACTGATTTTCTACTTTTTAAAAGTTCCATGCAAGTAGTTGGATATATTTATGACAGCAGAATTTATTTTAATTATAATTATCACCAGCTATTTATAATATGTTCTATCATTACAGAAACTATTGAGTTTTATAACATAGGGAAAAGTCACATATTAGTGTGAACAATACAAGCCAATTATGTCTTTCATTCATATCAGAGTCCCTAATTTATAGTTTTTTTTTGTGACATTTAATACATATATTGTAAATATATAAATATAAATATATATATTTACTTTTTTTGTCTTGACAATGATTCATTTGCTTTTTGATTATGGTAACTGGTTCACAATACTCTATATGATTCAGAAATAACAGAGGACTTATCTTTTAATTTAGAGGAATTATTTCACATAGAAAATGCTCACCCTTTAATTAATCTGTTTGCCATTCCGTAATTTAATACTTAGGAATGTTTTCAACAAGCAGAAGTGTAATCTAAATTAATGAGATAATTACAAGTAGTTTTTATTTCATTTTCCCTGTGTAATGATGGACACCAGTAATGTTTTTCTGTTTTAAATATTCACACTAAGGCCATTGCTCTAGTAGTATTGATCAACTGGTTGCCATTTGCTTCTAAAATATAGAACTATAAAAGCCACTTAATTCAAGGGTCTCCTAATAAAAATTTAACCAAAATAAAGGACCCATTACACTCAAAGGTAAATTGCTTGGTAACACTCTGTTTCACAATAAATATTTCCCTCATTTTCTAAAAACAAAATGATGTTCAATTTTAAGCATAAGCACTCAAATCAGTTTTTACACAAGAAAAGCAAAAATGGTACTCTGCGTCTATGACCAAGAGATCTATATGTGCATAGCAGTATTTAAAAATTTATCCATGCATACATACATAAGTATATATGCAAGTATAGGTGTGTGTATATGCAAGTATCAGTGTGTGATATTTTTAAATAAGATCATTTTCCCTTAAAAAAAATTGTGTATCTTCCATGCATCTTAATCTGAAGTGTGGTAGGAAAACTTGAATGCAAATAAATATCATTGAGATACTTGGAGAGAATCACATGTGATTGGCTGTGTTCAAATCCTTTGAATTTTTATCTAGAATCTGCAGAGATAAATGTAGATGCTGCCTCTCCCCAAGAAAGTGGCTTCCAGTGTTGCTCGCAGTCTCAGTATTAGAAAACTCTTCCACTGAAATTGTGATCTGAGAGGGTGCCCTGCTTGTCCTGTTTTCTCTCTCCAACTTGGTTCAGAGTCGTCCACATTGGGATTATTTTCTTTTGTGTTTTCCGCCCTTAGAAATAAGAAAGATGATACTGGGAGAACCGTTTTATTTCACAAAGTACAGGCACTCTAACCACAAATCTTAGATCTTGAACTTAATTCCACAGTGCATGTTTCACATCAAATCTCTTTGTAGTAACACCAGGCCATTTCACATACAGGTGGCAAAGCAAGTGTGAGGGCCATTGAACACAGCTAATTTTGCTAATGCATCACAATTACAGAAACACCTGTGCTAAATAACCTTGTCCTATTTCCTTGAAAATGAATAGTGTTCAGTAACCCTCAAAATACCTCATTTCATGCTGATTCAGTTTTTCTCTAACCATTTTTCTTATGACATTGTTCCACAACAGAGCATGTGTTTGAATAGCCAAATTCCATACAAGTATCCCAGCTATGTCCTGCAATTTCTTTTTATAAGAAAGGATTGACTTGAAGCTACTGGCAGATATTCCATTACTCTGCCTGCAGAGGGTAAGAGGATATAATTCGTTTTAAAAAGCATCCCAAACATCATCACTATGCTGATGGAGGGGGTGTGTGCTATTACACTGTACATGCAGAGTGTCAATGACTAAGAAAGATTCGAATCACCCTTCCTGTTTAATGTTCCAAAAGTTGTCCATGCCTGCTGATTCCTTAAATAACCATGACTTGTAAATTGGTAGCCAGCAAATAGAACCTCATTTACCATTTTGTGAGGGTGGTGATGTGATTGTGTCATTTGGAGTCTTCATCCACTTACTAGTAAGAACAAGAGAAAGCATAAGAAAACCAGCACCTCTGATACCTAAACATTTTTTTTTAATTTAAAACGAAAGCACCATGTGAAACTTAATATTACGAAATTACTTAAAAACTGTTAAACTGGGAGGCAAAGTTAGTCTACAGGGGCATTACGTATACTAAAAACATCTAGAGATAGTTTCCTTGTCCAACTCTCCAGCTAATTAATCCTTTTTTGAGGTGGTCATGATGATATTCAACATCAGATTCAAGAAACAAGGTTTGTGAGATGCTCTGTATCACTGCGTGTGACAGACGCTCAGCACTCAGGCAACATGCTGGAAGTATACTGATCTGTGGCTCACAGGAGCAGCTTAAATATGTTTGTTAAACAACTGTGTGACAGAGTGAATGAATACGTGCCCTAAGCAAACCACTTTCAGGGATGAATGATATTATTCTCTATATGAGTGCATCAGATTTTCATTTTATTTTCCAAGTGTAAACAACATTTTCAATTTGATAAAGTAAGATATAATCTTTGCTTAATTTCTCTATTTATCTTATGTTCTGGTGCAGACATTTGCTTAGAAATGCAATATCATCGGCTGCATCCTTGTCATCCTGAAATGAATATGATATCAGTAAATATTACAGAATTTGAAAGTAGAGCATCAAACAAGATTGAAAGACTGAATTCCAGTACCATAGCATGAAATGCATTTATAGCCTCTCTTGTTAATTGTTGATTATTTTCAAAGCATATGCAGTAACATTAGTCATTTATAAATTGCAGAGCTATGGCAAACATAGCTGTCTGTGTTATTACATGCCAATCTATACAATTCTGCAATACCAAAATGAGGAAGTTACAGGTAAATTTAATATGTATTTTACATAAAGGAAAAAGAGGACTTACAGGATTACATTATCTACAAGTTCTCATAACAAGTATATTTGCCATTAAAATAGCAATCACTTTATGAAACTGCGATATATATTTTCTTCTATAATCTTACTCAGTCTATTTGATTCTTTTTCTTCCCACTCCCTTGATTCCCCACATTGTGACCATTTAGATGACTTAGAGCTCTCTCAACCACCCTACATGCTATTTTATAATAATTAACACTGACAATAGGAATAAAGAATTTAATGTCAGAGATGGAACTCATTACTGCCTTTGGAAAATAAATGATATATTATATATTAGAAAGCAAAATAGCTTCCCAAGTATGGGATGATCATCCGCTTATAACATCAGAATATTAACTTTTGGAAGCTAAGGTCATATTGGGTTATCAGTATTGGTATGGGGTCAATCATTATCAATATGGAATAATACAGTGACTAATAGGAGGGCCAGGTGAACACAGGAACATGAAGTCAGACAAGGAAGAAGGTTGTGTGATGAGGGAGGCAGTTGGAAGTTATGCTTTTTGAAGAAAGAAATACCAAAGATTGGGCTTCGCTGGTGGCACAAGGGGTTAAGTATCAGCACTACGAAGCTAATCTGCAGTCACTGCAGCACAAGTTCGATCCCCCAGCCAGGGAGCTTCCTACGTGGCGCAGCAGACCTCTCCTGTCTTGCCCGCTGCTCCCCTCCGCAGTGTATTTCAGTCTATCTGCCTGTTCTGCTCCCTACTCTGCCTCCGTTGAATCCTCTCACCGACCCCCACCCCACACACCTCTGGCCTATACCCCAGCTCTTGTATGCATAAATAAATAAATCTTTAAAAAAAAAAAAAAAGATTGATGGAAACCACCAGAAGCTAATAGAGAGGCAGGCAAGAGATTTTTTTCTCCAGCGCCTACAGAAGTAACCAATCAATCATGCCAGCACCTTAAACTTGGTCTCTGGCCTCCCAATCTGGGAGAGAATATATTTCTATTTTCTTACACCACCTACTTTGTAGTCCTTTGTTACAGCAGCCCTAGGAAATTAATGGAGCATGGTAATGAAAGATGTGTAGAAAATAAAACTTTCCCTTTAAAATAACTATTTTTTCTGTAAATGCATATTTCCCCAAGATTCCCAAGTAATGTCCTTATACTTAAGTTCTCCAATATTAAAAAAAAAAAAAATAATGAGTCCCAGCTCTGTGCTTCTTCACTGTGAGTTTGAAAACATTTCTTTAGCCACTCAGATTGTGTGTCAAAATCCCCTTTTCTTCCTAAGATGTGCTCTTCTTGGTGGGGGTTCAGCATTGATTGGGGAGGGCAGTTGAAGACCATGATGCTGCTAAGTCACGCTTCCCTGTTCCTTTGCCACGTGAAATATCAGAACACACAGGAACCCACGGCTGGCTGCATCACCTGCTTGCTGTCGTGCAGTGTGAGATTTGAAGCTATTTTAGAGCTAAAGGTTATCTGAGAAGCAGAAATAAAACAGTAAACTTCATCCAGAATCGATCAATCAAAACTCATTCAAAAAAAGCAAACTCATTCAAACTAGCCTTTCCCTTTCCTTTTTATTGGGAGTCGCATCAGAGATTGTGCTTTCCTTAAGCGCATTGACACAAACAATTCCATTGCATTTATTCAATGCAAGGAATTTACTTTAACCTCCACTTGGCAAGATGTCAAAAATAAGCACATGTTGACTGAATTTTTTATTTTACACTGCTGATAAAAATAACATCAGGTGCAGACAGGTGTGCTGTCTACCTGCCATACTTGCTTTTCTCCATCATATTTTTTTTGAAAAGTTATACTTCAGAATGCACCCTTAAAATAATTTTTCCCTTTGCATGTGCTGCTAAGTATATTTATATAAATTAAACTCAAATCCTAGGGTTTTCATATTGCTCTTGAAAAAAAAGTAAGGATTGTTGCTCATTTATCTTTCTAAACAGTAATTCTAAAGTGCTTGGTTCTTAGACATTTGTCCTTTTGGAATATACACTTCATCGGTTTCCATGAAAGGAGACCATTAAAATGTCATGCACATAGACTATTGTTGCTCAGAAAAAGGCAACAGAGACATTTCTGAATATCAGGCACATTTATTTTAATGAACATACATATGCCACTTAACTAGTGTGTTAAATATTACTCGTTAGGGTTAAAGATAAGCCTTAGAAGGCATTTGTTTGTCTTCACTCTTAAACAATGCAAATACTTTATTTTAAAATGACTCTCCTAGTAACATTTTCTTTTGGAGATAGAATGACTTTGTGAATGAAGTGTATAATTAAAAACTTCTTTTATTTCACATAAATTGTAACAAAAATTGTAAAGGTAAGTTAAAAAGTCATAAGAACCTGTTAATATTCTTAAACTGTATGCTACTGTATTTACAATTAATGCTATATCCACTTAAGATAATTTTAATTTTTCATAATATAGGCATTCTTTTGATGATTTTTAACAGTATGAATGCTCTCATTTATATTTTACTGAATTAAAAACTATATATCATTTTTTTTCATAAGACTGGTTAAGGGTAGGCTATCCCAATATAGTGTGTTTATAAATTTTTATTAAGGAAAAATTAACAATGATAAAAGTGATACACTCATTAAATTATTAATATTGCATTTTCTAAATCATCTTTCTGAATATATGACATTCTATTATAATTTGATCAAATTGCCTTTGTTTTACTTTGTGTGGTAACAAAACCAGATTCTTAGTATGATATAAAATAATTGTTAGACAAATTAGATAAACATACTCTACTAAGGTTATCTATGTTCCATCAAGTACAACTATGAAACCGAGAGTCTGTGGTTAACTCATTTATTCTTGTCAAAGATTTTCTGCATAGCTGTGTGTTCCAATGATAGAAATTGTGCAATCGGAGAAGTGAATCCTCATCATTGCCGATAGACGTGTATTAATGAGGTGTCAAATTCCAGGAAAAAAGGAAGCAGTTGTGTCCTTAGAGAGAAACTCTATCATCAATACATAATACACTGGAATGAGAATATCCCGAAGATGTATCACGTGACATTTCTTGAAAGTATTTAAAATAAAAAATATTCAGTTCAATTTAGGATTTGGACAAAAATGAACTCTAGAAAACTTGAGATTTTCTATTATAGTTACCAAAACGTACTCCACAGTGGCATTTCCAACACTGTTCCCTGACACAATGTCTTTCAAAGGGGAGGCATAACCTTTTTGTTTAGATGGATTCGTGACCTTATCAGAGTGCTGCACATTTAATAGCAGCATTGATGTGAAATCAGCTGTTACAAGAAGACATAACTTTCACTGTTATACTTGTTTATTTAACAATAAATTGTGCACTCATTTTTAATGATTGGCACAACATTTTAAATTAACGACTAGAAATGAAGTTATTGTATGAAAGGTGCATATATTTTAATGGTAGTAGTAACCCTAAGAATCCAATGATTATACAATTTAATACAACTTAATATAGCATATAACATATCCAGTAAATCATAACATAATGCAATATAATGTAGTGTAGGTAACATAACACAAAGTGCTATAGTAGAGATTTCTGTTCAAGTTAATATCCCAAAGTCAATCATCTCCAGTAGTGTTGTGAATAATAAACTTAACAGAATCTGAGGTATTCCTTTAATAATGTGATTCCTCCATTAAAAGTCCTGTTTTAGGACTGATGAATACCTGAGGCGGTTTTCCCAATAGATACCCTCTCTGTATTTTACTAGACACTGGGTAGCTTGAGGTAGCTTGTCCTATATGGAAAGGCTGGAAAAGTGAGGAAGGAGTGTCTGGCATCACCTCTTTCCTAGTAGTTCCTCAGAATATCATTAGTTTATGTACTTTTGTAGAGTCTTATCCAGTGTTGAATGAAAATCATTGGTTAAGTAACTAATTCTTCATATTAAATAACTAAAAATATATAAAACTTGTAACTTTTTTTCATAGAGAAAGGCTAGAATCAAGCTTTTACGTGTACTGGTAAAAAAGGCACCTTAGAGTTATTTTGCTATTTTTCATAACTAAAATAAATTACTATTTTCCAGTCCATAAATACAGTTAGCAGATAACTATTTTTTCTTGAAAATCACAAATCATTGCACTAGTGCTTTTTTGGGTAGGCATTTTCTATTTAAAATTATATGGTTGTTTATTAGCTAGCAGAAATAATTGTATGTAATTATTTTCATGTGTTATTAATAATTGGCAGTGAAAATCTAAAGCTACAGTTTGGTTGGAAAGCATGGATAACTGGTGAAAAAGTTCAAATGATCAAATATTTTTAAATTAAAACTTTTTCATTAACTCAGTAATTTAATTGTTTTAATGTGGTATCAGAAGAAAGAGTAGGGCTTTTTACTTCATATTTATCATAATTTTATGAAATATAGCAAAATGTGATATGTAGAATTCTATCAGTATATGATATCTAAGAAAGCATTTGTGTTAACAGGGAGTGTTTAGAAACTCCAAAGAGTAAGAGAAATCTCTAAGAATTTATAACTGAGTAAGGTGACAAAGTCTAGTTGTAAAATTTGGATATTATCTCAGGTAACCTCTTTTGTTCATTTTTCCTCATCTTTTCAAGCTCTAAACATGTAAGTACTTCCAAACGTAGGCCTCAAATAGAAAGCTTCTCTCTTACTACTCATGCAGTCCCATTTAATTCTCATTGTTTTGTTAGCTGATGATTTCCAAATTTTTATCTCTAGTTTTGTTCTCCGCTGAACTACCTTTTATCTGATTAGGGGATATCTCCCCCTCGTGTCCGATAAGAAATTCAAAGTATATATTTGAAAATCTAACATTCAGATTTCCTCCCTATGTCTCTTTGCCCTGGTCATCCCTACCTTAGTAGATGACAAGTCACTCCTTTCAGGTTCTCAGATCCAAGGTCTATGTGTCATCTTTCTTAATGGTTTTCTTATTTCTGTTATTATTTTGATCATGCTATGTGAGATGGTAGCCATAGTAACTACCACTATGTGCTAGAAATGTATCACGGTCTGTGATTGAACACATGCACAATTAATGTGTACAATAATATAAGTAAATTACAATGAATAAAAGATGCGAGATGCTGTATCATTTTAGATTGAAAAGGCAGCGCTGGCCTGGATCAGGGACATGGCGGAGCATATGAGCTGAACGCATGCCAGACAGGCCACACGCAAGCCAACTTGTATTAAGAGGGTTAAGTTCTTCACTTCGGGCCTTGTGTTTTCCTTTGGTTAAATGTTCTTCACAGTAACTCTTTAGTAGGTATGCCAAAGTTAAATGAATTAATGTATAAGAATGAAAATTATACTATCTAACCTCTTATTGGTTATAAATACGTGTATGTGAATATATATGTAGAAAGGCATATTAAAATGCATGTATTTTCACTTTGCTTTAATTATCGTGCGCTTTAGGTATATCATAAAGCCTGTTAGATATTGGATAGTAAGAAGTTTGATAATTCTCTGAACTCCTAGTTCTTGTATGATATTTAATAACGTTATCCTCAATCTATCTTGGCACTGAGAAAAGGTAATGAATTCTGATCTTGGACGCTGATCAGGAAGTGGCTCTGTCACAGCAATAGACAGAGATAGAGCTTTGGGAATACAGAACACACGTCGGTGGATGGGAGCTTTTAGGTTAGACTGAAATGAAGTTGCAACATCATGGAGTTAGTTTCATTAACATATAAGCCAGACAGCCAACATTTTGCAGAAATTACTGGAATGAAGGAAAGCATTTTATGGAATCTTGATAAAGATTCATTACTTAATGTGAACTTTGAGCAATTTAATAGGAAAAGACTAATGATTTCCTGAAATTAGTCAGTGCTCTAAATCAGGACGTAGATATTTCAGAAAAATGTTTTGAGATTTTATAAGATGACAGCAGAAACTAGAAGAATTCAAATAAATGAGAAAGTGGGCTATTTCACTTAGTTATAATAACTGAAATGTTTACTTTAGTTTTTTAGTTAGCTTTTTTATGTGTAAACCTATGCAGTGTAGATATGGCCTAACTTCCTTTTGTGATTATTATCCATATACCTAAGGGTGGACTCCCATTGTCCTCATTATTACTCTATGTCGTGATGACAGCATTAACCAATGTACTCTTCAAAAAACTTAAAAGTGAACATTCTTAGTATATATCAGTAAAACCGTTAGCATCAGTGACATTCCGCAGTCTGTTTCTCATTCTGTGTTGTAAATCTCATCTGGCATACTGAAAGTGATGTTTCATTCTTGTATCAAGTTGTTTCCATAGAATAGTTAATATTTCCCCTTGCTGTTCCCAAAATACTCTTGAAGAATAAATGGTCTTATATACTTAAATGTCTTTTGAAGTAAGCTATTAGTGTAGTTCTGTGTTGCTTATAAAGTTGTTTACTGTAATAATTCAATTCCATTTTTAAAAGTGATTTCCATTATACTATTAATAATTTCTATAGATAAATTACACAAAGTGGAAAATTCAGTTGCAAATGATCCTTCCCCTAAAGGGTTAGTTCCAGTTTGGGAGTGACCCATATATTAAAAATTTATGGAGACCTTCAATAGCAAATGCAATATAAAATTTTCTTAACTTTTATCATTATTAGGATTAGGAGCAGGATAATTATGCTTAATGAACTCTCTGACATGTCTCTATAATGTCATCTTCCAGCATTTTGTATCTATACACTTTTCCCTCTACATATAACTCAAATTTTGCAAATTCACTTCCTATAGAGAAAATGGAGAGATAATTCAGTCTTTTTGCTAACATGACTGGCTTGGATTTAAAAAAGATTTAGATAATTCAGTCTCTTTTGCTAGTATGATTGGATTGAATTTGAGAAAGATTTAATTGATATCAACAGCTTAATTTGGAAAAGTGTCTTTCAGCTTTGTAAGCCTTTATTAGTGAAACTAAATGGCACATTCTCAGCAGCTTTTTGCTTGGACCGTTCTTCCTGTCTGGATTTTTTGGGGGCTAGCTTTCCACATGCATAGAGAATGTCCCTAACACCTTGTCCCACATCTTGTTCACCTGCGATAGATGCCCCCTGTGCAGCACTAGGTCACCACAAAGCGGGGTTTCTGACTCCCAAGCAGGATCTCTTCCACATTCTTCCTTATAGAACTAAAGGTCATGTTTGGGTGGTAACTGAGGTCCACAGGTTTTGTTTTGGGGATCATGGATATAAAGGTTATGCCAACAACTGACCGACCCAACTTGTACCCCACGACCATCTAGGAGGCTTGGAGGATGATCTGCAGGTAAAATGCCGTGCCTCTACTCTTTGGCTCTGGGTACAATATTCTGTATTGTTAAGTATTTTTCTAGATACTTAAAATATCTACAAAATATTTAAATCTGTCCACCAATGGTAACGACCTATTAGCAAGGAGTATATATTTTAGACTCATTGTATAAACAGAGACACACACAGAGAAGACATGCACATTTTAGTTTTCCACATTCTGACATCCTTTAACTTGGCCCATTTCTCTCTAACCAGGGTTTTTCTCTTTCTCCTATTTGTATCTATTTTGAAACGCTCTTCTACCCTTACACGTTGTCCATCTCCATACTACAAAGGAAATCAATGGATGTGAAGGCAAACCAAAGCAATTTAATTACCTATTCATTATCTAACCTTGAAATTGATTCAGACCAGAGAGAACCATCCCTGCTGGGAAGATGGCCACTGAGCACACAGACGGCACTGCCCAATGCCGTCTGTGCTATATCACTGTGTGAGTAAAGGAAATAGTAACTGGGCTACTTTGCCTTTAAGTCATTCCTCCAAAAAGCCCTTTTATCTTCATCCATACAATAGGAATGTTAGTTTCCATGACCACTTAAACACAAATATCATAAAATGTATGTAATGTGTGATTAAAAAATATCCCTCCTGGGCCTCCCTGGTGGCACAACAGGTTAAGTGCAGCGATGTGGAACTGTCAGCAGCTGTGGTGCAAGTTAGATGCCCTTTGGGGGAGTTTCCCACATGGCACAGCAGACCTTTCCTGTCTCGCCTGCTGCTCCCCTCAGCAGGGTATTCCAGTTGATCTGCCTGTTTTGCTCCCCACTCTGTCTCTGGTGAACTGTCTCACTGCCCCACACCTCTGGCCTACACCCCAGCTTGTATGCATAAATAAATAAATCTTAAAAAAATTTAAAAAGAGAATGTTAGCTTAAACAAAAAAATCCCTCCTGAAATACACGTTATATGCATGGTAGCAAAAGTAAAAAGTTCATATTTGCTTAAAGTGGGCACCGAAAGGGGGAAAGTTTGCTTTTGCACATTAATAAGTCAGCCAGATTTGCTACCACACATTCATGCTTCAGGGCTATCAACACAGAAAGCTTTTTTTCCCTTTAGTTTTGTTCTATTTACCAATGTTGACACCACTGACAGATGAATTCTAAAAATTTGATTAACTATGTTCATAATAAATTTATACTTGGTGTGTGTTTGTTCATTTATTAAATATTTATGCAACAGTTGGTATTTTTGAGGTAATTTTTAAGATGATCAATCAAAAAGGAATCTCCTGACAAAAGGAATAAATTAAATATGACATTCATGCATATTATGAGGCATTTCCTACATTGACCAAGTGTATTATGGAGATACAGTGGCATGTTAGAAATGGAATTCATATTCATAAGTGATTTCCTATGCATTGCCTTTTTGTGTAAGATATTTCTGCAATGGTATTTATTATACAGCTCAATAGCAATGTGATTTAGCAAATACTTTCTTCTTTTAATCAGAATCTACTAAGGTATAATTTATATCAAAATGAGCTACTGATTTTGGTTTCATCCTTGATATGTAAAGAGCTTGGAAAGTGTTGCTTGGGTTCTCACAATAGCAAAAAGCTCAACAAAAATAATACCTGTGGCTTCTCTTGGACCCAATAGACAGCAGAAGCTGCAAGAGGGGTCGCCACCACGAAATCTGGAGAGCTAAGAATCCAGAGTCACAGTCAAGTTCTGCTTTTCTGAAACAAACACTACTGAAGTCCCTATGGAGGGAGCACTTAAGTGCTGACTTTGATGATTTCCTGGAGATTGTGTGAACCACTTTGTGAGTTTGAAACTTTATCTGCACTGTCCTAGGAAGTGGAGATTGGTATCCATTTTCATGGATTTTGTCTCCAGAAAACTTACCAGACTGTCATAGTTAAGATTCAAATAAGACTTCCTCATGGGGTGAGGTTTTAGATACAGTTCCATAACAGGATCCATGAAAAACCTAACAGGTTATTTGAACTTCATTTAAACCTACTTCTGTTTGGTTGAAGAATATTAAGTCTCTGAATGGGACATAATATTTTGAAAATACTTATCTGATAAAAATTTGGCTCCAAAATAAGCAAAGAACTTTTAAATCTAACTTTAGAAAACAATCCAGTTAAAATCAGGTAAAAGATCTGAACAGACACCACACCAAAGATGCACAGAGGACAAACGAGGATAGGAAAGAAGCTCAATATCACCTGTCATTATGGGGGCACAGTTTAACACAATGAAGATGAACTACTGCACATCTATTACATGAGCCAAAACCCAAAAGACTGTCACTACCAATTGCTGTCAGAAATGCAGAGCCTCAGAAGTCCTCACTCGCTGGTGGCAATAAAAATGATGTAACTTGCTTGAAGATAGTTTGGAAATTTCTTCGATAGCTAAATAAAGTCTTCCCATATTAGCCAGCAAAGCTGGTTCTAGCTACTTACCCAACTGATTGATGTAGATACAGATGGTTATGTATAGACATTTATACATAAGTGTATATACATATATTTGTATACAAACGATTTTCTTGTTGCTCTGTCCATTGAGACTGTCACAGAGCAGCTATACTCTGGTAGGAAAAAATATGCCTTATGTCCAGACCTTCGTTTCCAATACTTTGTCTAGAGAAAGTAGGTAACTTGGAGAAGTAGTTGAAAATAAGGGTGAGGCACAGGATATAGTAGATGAACCTGGAAACTTTTGTGAGCACAAAAGGATATGAGAGATCTAAAAGAGCAACTAATATTGTCTTCTATTGTTTTCTAGGTTTGCAAGAAACTGCCAGACTGTTTTCCAAGGCTCAGGAGCATTTGAATTCCAATTAGCATCATTTGAAACATCCAGTTCATACATCCTTGCCAGAACGTGGTATTGTTAGGTTTTTAACATTTGCTAATTTTGTAATCCCTCTTAATAAGTATGTAGCAGTATCTCATTATAGTTTAAATTCCTAGTTTCTTAATTACTCATGAATTTGCACACTTTTTCATGAAATTATTTGCAATTCATGGTTCTACTTTGATGAAGAGTTTGTTTGGAAACTTAAAAAAATCTTAGATACAAATCTTCTCAGATAACTTTCAAATATTTTGTCTTACCATGAACTTTTTTTAAAGTATGTTTTGAAGGACAAGTTCTAATTTTGATGAAATTTATCTTTTTTATTTTTCCTGTATGATTGTCACATTGTGACATTTTTAAGTAATATTTGCCTAAAGATAATAATGTTTAATTATAACACTGGTCAACAGTGAGATCGTTACTGACTTAAAGAGGCCCTAATCAGTAGTATCTCGGTATGCTGAACATGAATATAGCCCTGAAAAATTTTTTATTAATTTTTTTTTAAAGATTTGTTTATTTATACATACAAGCTGGGGTACAGGCCAGAGGCATGGGGCGGCGAGAGGGTTCACCAGAGACAGAGTGGGGAGCAGAACAGGCAGATCAGAAATATACTGCTGAAGGGAGCAGCGGGCGAGGCAGGAGAGGTCTGCCACACCATGTGGGATTCTCCCTGGCTGGGCCTCGAACCCGCATCGCGTGCTGCCGACAGCTCCACAGCCCAGCACTTAACCGCTGCGCCACCAGGGAGGCCCTGAAAATTTTTTATTAGCTCTCGTTTTGAAGATATTTCATATAATTCATTTTCTATGTTTCACCGTGTAAATTTATCCAGTAGGACTGCAACAACATCCTAACTAAGCCTAGAATGATGGAATATTGCATCACATTGCATAATACCATCATGCACACATCATCCAGAGTTGACTGCATCATTTTCTGATGCAATCCAATACTACTGCCAGGCGGCTGCAGTAAGCTGACGTCAGCAGTGCACTATAAAAAGCCCTGTCGGGAAGGTTGAGCATTGAAAATATTTCAGACTTTGTGCAAGACAGTTTAAGCCACTGTCTCATAGAACTGTTATTATTTTATCCATTTAGGCACCATACAGAACAGGAATGCCTCAAAAGTGTGTTAATAATGTGGACAATTTCTGCTCTATTTGTGGGGAAGTGTCATTTGCCAACCAGAAGAAGAAAAGGATCACTTTTCAAGTGAAGAAGGCTTATCATCTTTACTTCAGATGCAAGGTTGGTGACAAGACAAGCTGTGGGCCCTGCATCTATGCTGTGCTACGTGTACAACACAGTTTTCACAGTGGTTAAATGGCAAAAGACCATCAATGCCATTTGCAATCCCCATGGTGTGGAGAGAGCCGAGCAACCACATAAAAGACTGTTACTTCTGCTTGGTTCCTCCTCTTTCCAGTGGAATAACGAAGCAAAAGAAGTCGAGAATAGTCTACCCAAACATTCCGTCTGCATTGAGACCAGTTCCATATTCTAGAACCTCCAGCAGAATATTCTCTTGATTCATCTGATGAGGACAAGGGTAAGCCAACCTGATCTGTTCCATCAGCATGCAGTGACCCAGATTTTCACTGTGGTGCATCATCAACCCCACACAGACTAAGGCAGGAAGAACTAAATGACCTGGTTCGTGATTTGGACTTATCCAAGAACAAAGCAGAATTGCTAGGATCAAGACTCCAACAATGGGGCCTCCCTGGTGACGTAGCGGTTAAGCGCTACCCTGTGGAGCTGTTGGCAGCCGCGACACGAGTTCAACGTCCGGCCACGGAGATTCCCACATGGCATAGCAGACCTCTCCTGCCTCGCCCGCTGCACCCTTCAGCAGTGTATTTCCGTCGATCTGTCTGTCCTGCTCCCCACTCTGTCTCTGGTGAACCCTCTCACCACCCCATGCCTCTGGCCTGTACCTCAGTTTGTGTGCATAAATACATAAATCTTTAAAAAAATGAAGACTCCAACAATGGAATCTTCTAGAAGATGTCACAATTACTTTATATATAAAATGCCACCAGGAGTTGAAGCCTTTCTTCAGAAAGGAAAGTACTCTGGTATTCTGTTCCCATATTGAGGGCCTTATGAATGCCTTAAAAATCAGTCATGACCCACAAGAATGGACACTATTTCCAGATGCTTCGAAACTGAGTCTTAAGGCTGTGATTTTGCACAATGGAAACCGTCTTCCATCTATTCTATTCCTGAACAGCTGTATAAGAGACAAGTGAAGAAATTTAAGAAGTAGTCTATGACTTGATTTTTTACAGGTATTAACCGTAGGTCTATTACTGTTGGCATGCATTTCGTGATGTAAACATCAATTTATTGCAGATTGCCAAAAATAACCCTAGAGCCAAAATTAGAATTTGACTGTCATATTCGTGTTGAGCACATACAAATTGATAGGAAATGACTAATTTTATTTCAGTAACATGACTTTTGTAAAAATTTGTTGACCAGTGTAATTTATTCTTTAATATGTGTGTATTTAATTTTGCACTTAGGTCCTATGATCCATTATTTGAGTAGATCTTTTTGCATGGTGTAGGTATGAGTTATGGTGTTATTATTTCATATTTTTATTTGATTTTTGTCTTATAACCAAATCATCCAGCTCCATGGTTGAAGAGACTATCTAGTCTCAATTGAATTACATTTATAAATTTTCAAAAGTCATTTTACTAAAACTTCCAGTTCTCTCTCACCATATTCCAGATTCAAGGTTGGATAAATAGACTCTACATTTTGTTTAGAAGGGCTACAAAATAAGAGGGAACAATGGACTACAGACAGACAAGAGAAGAAATTTTGACCATTGGTGACTTTACCATACATGTGTACTTACTTGATACTCAAACATCTTTGCATAAACATGAGCCTTGGAATGCTATGTGCTTTTGTGCCTACTCATACCGATGATATATTAATGTTTTCTTGCTTCCTTCAAATTAATGCATCGATCACCAAGCTATTTAATCTTAAAATTATTTATCCTAGACCTTTATGCCACTTCGTAGATATAGATCTTGCAGTAGTTCACAGATTAATTTGATATTCAATATTCCTTTCAAATAAATTGCATCATTCTCTTAATTTTAACATTGTCTTCCCAGTGTTACTCGACAATCTTAAACTTAAATACATTTTGTGAGATTTTTTTTTTAAAAAAAATATTTATTAATTCATACAAGCCGGGGTACAGGCCAGAGGCGTGGGGTGGCAAGAGGGTTCACCAGAGACAGAGTGGGAAGCAGAACAGACAGATCGATGGAAATACACTGCTGAGGGGAGCAGCGGGCGAGGTAGGAAAGAAAGGTCTGCTGTGCCATGTGGGAATCTCCGCGGCCGGACGTTGAACTCGTGTTGCGGCTGCCAACAGCTCCACAGGGCAGCGTTTAACCGCTGCACCACCAGGGAGGCCCATTTTGTAAGATTTTTAAAGCAATAAATATTTTTTTAAAATACTGTGACCTTTGATTGGAATACAGAATTCTCTAATATCCTATAGATGTGACCAACTGAAGGATTTTATCAGTTTTTATGGCTAATGATACCTTTTACTTGGTATTATAAAGTTCACTTCTTTTAATTTTGAAAATTCGCCATTCAATAAACATCATTAAATACATTAAAATGTAAAAAGATCACCAGTGGCAAAGATTACATAAAGACAACTCAATTTGTAATTAACAAAATTGTTCCAGTTAATAAGCTTCAGCCCTTTTGTCCTATTATTATGGTTATATTAACATTACATTTTAACCAGAATTATTGGAAAGCTGTTTATTTACAGTTTGCATTGAAAACCATTTTAAAGCTTTTGCTGTTTAGAATATTCCAAGAATAAGTTAGCTAAGCAATTTAGAAAGAAAGCAAGTGGAAATTAGCAGTATTTTAGGTTTTTTTAAACTAATGTCTTTACAGCAAATAGCTCTTCTAAGCACATAAATAATGTTATATAGATACTAAGAGTGTGCATTCATCTCAAATGTGTATGACCAGATAATTATGTACCCTAATGCTTTTGACTTGATTTATATTTAAGCAGAAGCTCCTGAGTGGCCATATGTTTATAGGCAGTTAGATGTAGCAGCAGTTATGAATTCTTACCATGAAGTAAATATTAAAACAACTACAATCATGTTTAAATGCATTGCCTAAAGAGTATGGCTATAAAAAGGAAATACTGTAGAACAAAGGAAACTCAGAAATGTTTTCCTTTATTGAAAATTTTAACACCAGGATCTGGTTTCCAATATATTTAGGACATATCATAAAAAGGAAATTTTATATCTTGTGTTCAGTTCTAAATCATAAAGCATTTTCAAACATAAATTTTAGGATATCTGGTTATAATATAGGTACGGGTAATGGGATGTAGTATATGGTTTTACCAAATAATATAGAAATTAAAGCTAAGGCCTTTTATTTTTCTCCATGTTCTGTGTCTCTACTTTTGGTAGGGAGTGACATAAGTGATTTTGTTTATTTTTAGTTTTATTTATTTTTGTGCAGAAGAATTAGGTTGCAGGCCAGAGGGACGGGATGAGGTGGTGAGAGGATTCACCAGAGACAGAGTGGGGAGCAGAACAGGCAGATCTACTGAAATACACTGCTGAGGGGAGCAGCGGGTGAAACAGTAGAGGTCTGCGGCATCATGTGGGATTGAACTCATGCTGCAGTGGCTGGCGTTAGCTTGATAGCCTCACGACTTCAATCCCTGCACCACCAGGGAGACCCAGTTTTCATTTCAGTTTAACTGAAAATCCTCTGTCTGCTGTATCCCAAGACCAAAGGTAAAGGATTCTCCTTGTCTAGGTAAAATGTGTCTCATGGCAGAGAGAAATTTAAAATGATAGAATGATTCTACAAATTAATAATCCACTTGAAAATAATCTCATTTCCAGTCACATGTCATTAGTCAAAGCAAGTTGTTTCTCCAAGTGGGTAGGGAAAGTCTTGGTAAGACAGAGGTACAGATATTCTTACAGCCATACAACCTTCCAAATTAAGGTTTTATATTTTATATTTAATTAAGTTATAGCATATGTTTCAATATTATGGATGATGATGGCTCCTGGTTTGTGACACACATACACATACCAAGATACACACACACGTAAAGGAAAACAGATATGTTTATAGTTTCATCATGTCAAAGAATGTCCCAATTCCTTTTTAGAAAGAGTTTTGATTTTTTTTTTTAAATCTTGGGATTAATATGAATATAGGTGTCTATACAAAATCTGGTGACATAATAATCCATTTTATGTAATTTCACATAATATATTTCTATAAATTTTCATACTACCCAATATCTAGACATTAGCAACCTTGGAATAAACCTCCTTGATTCAGGTTCAGCACTCTATTTTTATTTACTTTTATTCATTCTAGTTATAAATATTTTATTTAGGAATTTTTATTGATAGAAGACCAAACTATTTTGAAACATTTCAATTTCTTAAGCATTTTTGTTGAATTATGCTTTCTGACAGATTTTGGTATTCATTTTGTGCTGACTTAAGAATTTTGGAAACCTTCCTAGAACAGTTAAAATAGCTTTTAAATTATCTTCCTCTTGAAGGAAAAAAATTCACTTTGAATCTTTCTGAGTTAACATCTTTTGTCAGCAATGTGTAGGCTTTTGGACATCCTTTATATATGACTCTAAGATTAATACATTTGCCAGTTTTTTTTTTAAACAAACTATCCATGTTTCTCAATTATTTAGAGAAAATAGAAAAATTATGATTTTTTTGAATTTCTTTTTCTCCGTTTTTTTTCTTTTTTTTTTTTTGATATTTTGACTTTCATCAATTTGTTTTCTTCATTAGTTTAGGAAGTTACTTATTAAAATTTCAAAAGGGCCAGGTTTTTTATTTATTCATCTGGCATTCATTTTTTTCCAGGTTTTAATCATAGACCTTCATGTTCATTACTATTGACTAAAATTTTATAGTTTGTTTACATTGGTTTGTTTTAAACTTATCAAACAACATTCTTTTTGTCTTCCTTTTGTATTTTGTTTCATTTTCCACTGCCTATACTCTGGAAGCTATGAGCATATTTAGGATATGAGGCTAATCCCTAATATGAAATTTACTAATTTGTAACTGAAAAGTTAAGCTTTTTTCCAATTATTTATTTGTTTAGATTTTACCAAATGAGGATAAAAAGTACTTTATTGTGAAGATTAAATAATTTTATAGAAACCATTTGATATAATTTTGTGACATAATAGATACTCTTAAATAACATGTGACATTTTTTACCTGCAGAGTTTACATAATAAATGAAATGCTATTATTTAAATATGCTTAATAAACAGATTAGAATTAAGAGATTACATAACATGTTCAACCAAAACTAGGGCCATATCACCAAATAGAAGTATTTGTTTATTTGGAATTTTTTTTTATTAAAATAACATTGCTTCACAGCACTGTGCATGATTCCAAAACGCAGAATGCCACCAGTCTGATGTATGTCAACGCCACCAACATACCCATAGTCTTTTGCCATAGTCACCTGGGCTCCTGTCACCCTTAGATTTTATATTTGTAGCTACTGACTCACTGACTATATTTTCCTGTGTCAGGAGCATATATCTTTTTCTCAGTTCTAATATCAGCAGGCATTGATAATGTTTATTTGTCTAACAGCGAGTCCGAAGATTAGCTTTCGATTACATCTTAACCCAATTTGGCATTTCTATGTAAGCGTAAGTTTATCAGCCAGGACTTTCTCAGTTAAATCTTTAACTGAAGTGACAAATGCTCTTTATCTATGCTCTGAAATATGCTACCTTCTACCTGTATATGGCTTTTGAGAACTTGAAATGTGACTAGTAAGGCTGAGCAAATGAATTATTTTACTGCAATTAACTTAAATGTCATCGTCCATAAGGTTAGTGTTTACCGTACTGGGCAACATACATGTAGACCAAAATCATCAGTGTCTGGATAGATTAAGCAATTCATAGAAATTTCCCAATTAGGGCCTCCCTGGTGGCGCAAAGGGTTAAGTCTTAGCACTATGAAGCCATTGGCAGCCACTGCAGCACAAGTTCCATCCCTGGCCAGGAAGCTGACCCACATGGCACAGCAGACCTCTCCTGTCTTGCCTGCTGCTTCCCTCAGCAGTTTACTTCAGTCAGTCTGCCTGTTCTGCTCCCCAGTCTGTCTCTGGTAAATCATCTCACCACCCCCACACCTCTGGCCTGCACCCCAGCTCTTGTATGCATAAATAAATAAATCTTTAAAAAATAATAATAATAAAGAAAAATCCCAGTTATTTTTTAACCAATGTCACCGCATGGACTCAGCTACATCTCTCTCTAGTTTTGAGTTGTCACTCATTTTTACCCTAAATCAGCAGGCCAAAAAAAAAAAAAATTACATGAAGTTAATGACAAAATCACAATAGAAACTTTTCCTTGAACTCTTTGATATGGTTCAATAAATAATCTTGTGTTTTCAGTGTAATCTCTTTATCTTGATTTTATTATCTGTAAAATGCTGATAACACTAGGTAGACCTACTTCATATAATTTTGAATTAGCCAGCTGAAATAAGGCATACATCATAGCATATCATGCTTTACAAAGCATGAAGTCAGGATAATGAGGTGGCTAAGAGCATGAACTTGGAGGTCAAACCAGTCTTGGTTCAGTGATAGTCCTGCCATTTAATAATTGCATTGCACTGAGAACACCATTTAACTTGCTAGGTTCCAGATTCATCATCTGTAAAATATCTGTGGTAATACCCAACTTCAAAGATACTCGTGTAGATTAGTTAAGACAATGCTGATAAAGCCCTTGGCAGAGAGATCAGAGAGGTTGGCCAAAGGTAATAGGTTAAAGGATTGGCTGAGTTAGTGTGATTGTTAGTATAGCATAGTGTAGTATAACCTAGCCTAGCCCAGCTTAGCCTAGCATAGCATAGGGTAGCCGCGTTAGTGGCTGCACTTTTTATAAAAATATCACACATGAAGTTTTCAACAAGGATTTTTTTGTGTGTCTATTTCCAGATTAAAAGACAAATTAAAAACAATTTGAGTGTGTTTTACTTCAATTATGAAATACCTACATTGTACACAAGTGATTGCATATCAGAGCTGCATGACTTCCGACTGCACTGAGGCACGCACGTAGTGCATTTTGCAAGAATCTGCATGTTCATTGTGCTCTGTGGGAAGGGAGAGTAAGCAGTATAGTCTGGTGATTCTAGAAATGATGATTAAATGGCCAGACAGTATAGCCAGTTTTGCAACTTGTTTTTCATCCAAATTTGACATGACAGGGGGCCTAGATAAGTAAACCTGTGTGAGTTCTCTAATTACAATTTATTAGATGGTTGACCAAATCATTTGGAATTTTTTGAGTTACAGTGAACATCTGACCACTTTAATTTTTAGAGTTGCTTTAATTTTAGAGTACAGGAAAATTGAAGAGCAGAAAATGTTCTCACTTGAAACAACTTTTTTTTTTAAAGATTTATTTTTTATTTATACATACAAGCTGGGGTACAGGCCAGAGGCGTGGGGCGGCGAAAGGGTTCACCAGAGACAGAGTGGGTAGCAGAACAGGCAGATCAGAAATACAGTGCTGAGGGGAGCAGCGGGCAAGGCAGGAGAGGTCTGCCGCGCCATGTGGGATTCTCCCCGGCCGGGCGTCGAACTCGCGTCGCCGCTGCCGACAGCTCCACAGCGCAGCACTTAACCGCTGCGCCACCAGGGAGGCCGAAACAACTTTTTTTTTTTAAGATTTATTTATTTATACATACAGCTGGGGTACAGGCCAGAGGCGTGGTGGCGAGTGGCTTCACCAGAGACAGAGTGGGGAGCAGAACAGGCAGATCAGAAATACACTGCTGAGGGGAGCAGCGGGCGAGGCAGGAGAGGTCTGCCGCACCATGTGGGATTCTCCCGGCTGGGCGTCGAACTCGCATCGCTGCTGCCCACAGCTGCACAGCCCAGCGCTTAACCGCTGCACCACCAGGGAGGCCCTTGAAACAACTTTAATCACTACATAGATAATAAACCATTCTGGTGTTTTGCAAGAACTTGAAGAGGGGGTAGTCTAGCAAGCCTCCAGACTCCAATCTGTTGTACCTCCCTTAACATTACACAATCGAGTTGACACTGCCGTCAGTCACTCCAAGTTCTCTTTATACTACTTATTTCCTGGATTCTGATGAATCATGGATTGTTAACTTTATTATCTCTCTCTTACATTACTGGCTCATCTATTTTCATCCTTGTCTGTTTGAGATTTAAAGTCTTCTGTGACACCCTTTTTGTAATAGTCACTCTACTGTTGGGTTTTTTCATAATCATATTTGTATAAATACTGACCAGGCCACCTCCTACTCACAGGTCTGCTGCTTTGGGATGTCACTGTCACTCTTGTTCACTCACATCTGGTTAGAGAGTTCTATACTACATGGAACAGTAGTTTAAGAATGAGACCCCCAGGGGTCTCCCTGGTGACACAACGGGTCAAGTCTCAGCACTATGAAGCTATTGGCAGCCACTGCAGCACGAGTTTGATTCCTGGCCAGGGAGCTTCCCACATGGCACAGTAGACTTCTCCTGCCTCTCCCACTCCTCCCCTCAGCAGTGTATTTCAGTCAGTCTGCCTGTTCTGCTCCCCATTCCTTCTCTGGTGAATCCTCTCACCACCCCACACCTCTGGCCTACACCCCAGTTCTTGTATGCATAAATAAAATAAATCTTAAAAAAAAAAAAAGAATGAGATCTCCAGAAAAATAGTCAACTAGCAAAAGGATCAAGTGTGTAATAAATGATAGAACTGGACCTTTAGTGGTGAACTTAACATAGTATATGCGGGTGTTAATAGATAATGTTGAACATACAAAACATAAAATGTTATATGAAACTAAAAGTTATTTAAGATGTTTTTCTTTTGATAGGACAAAATAGGACTCATTTATAGCTTGCCTAAAATTTGCTTAGACTCTCATCTAAAATTTTGATCATTATGAAACTAAAAACTTTTGGAGACTTTTGATCATTTAAATGCTGTGTGGTAGTGATATGCCAAATATTAACTGTAATTACATTAAATCAACTTTTAAGTTAAGGTGCCATTTTTAAAAAGTGAAAGATAACAGAGAATTTTTTTCCAGAAAGTGAATTCAAACATTGAGAATACATTTATTTCCTTAAAAACTTGTTGTTACATGTAATGATTTTTACTGTCTTTTCCAGATTATGTTTGTTGAGGTAAAGTAGGTTTACATCTTTCTATCTGTGCTAGGGGTTAAACCTTGCAATCTCCTCACATGTATACATTCTCAGCATGCCCACCTAAAATCAAATGTATTTTAATATGTTATTTCCCTAGAACTAAGTTTACTAAAGTCAGAATCATGAAAGGACCTGCTTTGGGGAAACAGTGCATCAGTGATCAGAAATTAAACAACAAATTTACCATTTTGATAACTAAAGGTGATATAAATGTTTTTATTTATTTTAGATTATACTTTAAATTACCGTAACTTTGTGCATTCAGTACCATAGAGTGCCTGTGACACATTTTCAGATATATTTTCAACTCACAGTCTTCATCACAAATGAGTCACATAACCTCCTTTGAATTGTGAGTTAGCAGCAACTGTTTCCAGTGACAATTTAGTTTTTAAATCAGTTTTTAAAAATTCTGTTGTCTAGCATTTCTTCACATAATGTTCATTTTATATAACTTGTATTTTTTTTTTTTAATATATTCTCTCAACTTCTATGAAGACCATCTCCAGGTACATATATTAATCCCCTTTGGTATTGTTTTTGTTCTTTGTTTTCAGTCTTTTACTTTCTGTTCATATTTATCATCATCCTTGATCTATTTTTAAGTTCACCAATTCGTTTTTGTCAGCTCCTGTTGTTAAGCCAGTTCAAATATTTTGTTATTTAAAACATTTTCCAGTTTGTTTATTTATTTTTAAAATTTGAATTTCTTTGCTGATGTTTCTTTCAATGAATTATAAGCATATTTTCCTTTATGAGATATTGAACCATAATGCTAAAAAAATTTTATGACTTTTTTTCCTCACTCATCTCAACATTGTTTGTTCTACTTGATCCAGACAACCCAGAACAAAGCTACTGAACTGAAATTACAGGGATGCATTATATGTACAGGAAAGGGATGTGTCAGAGTGAGAAACCAAGAACCAAAAAAGCAGAGTCACAGGTCACAGTGACAATCAGGCCATAGAAGTAAGCCTGTATCTACCTGCCAAGAATTCAGAACTGATACAGACCACGGACTCATGTGTGCCTCTTGCTACCTCTCCTTTTGAATGGAAGGCTCTTAAGTGCCTGCCTGTGTCTATCCCATTGTTGTGGTTGGCTTGTGGAAGGCATTGAATGAGTCTGTTGTTTACAGGTTCTGCAGATTGGAGGAAAAACTACTCATAGTCTCCATTTGACTAATTACGTCCAAGGAGTCCCATGCAAACTCAGCCTGACCCAGAGGATGACATCATAGTCCTGGAAGCTAAGGCTGATACCAAGAGAATCCAGGAGGTCTGGAGCAAGGGATGCTTGCCTTCTGCATGCAGGGAATTGCAGGGACCACAGAGTGTACTCTGACAGAATGATTGTCCAAATCTGGTAACAGCAGATACATGGTCTCACATGAAATTCCAGAATTAGACCACTTTTTGTTAGGTGGAGTCTATATTTCCACTCCTTTAAATCTGAGATCCACTCTATAACTGTCTGGACAATGAGAATGTAGCACGAGTGATACTGTATGATTCCCAAGGCTAAATTATAGACGAAGATTTAGTTTCTGTGCAGCTTCCACTGAGTCACCCTTTGGTGAAGAAGCTGAGTTCGCATGCCCAGGCAAAGACTAGGTGTTAAGATGACCTCCAGAAGATTGTAGCCCCTTCTCTGGAAGCATCCTTTCTGAACTCTGCCAAAACTGCAGATTTCAGAACAGATATGACAAAATACCATTGTTTCAAGCCACTAAATTCTGGATTTATTTGTTTGTTGTTCAACCATAAAATTGAAAACAGCTACTTTTTGTTAGGGGAGCCACACACAGAATAGAGGGGATAGATGAGATTTTTTTTTTTTGTACAATCCATAATGTTTGACCAGGAAAATATGTTTAGATATAATGTTTGCAATTAACATAAAGTAAAAAATGAGCAATTTTAAAAATACCTTTAAATGATATAAAAATGTGTATCGCTCACCTTTTAAAGGCATGAAACGATTATAGAATTAAAAGTATTTCAGTTTTTCAAATTGTTATTCAACAAGTGAAAATGAGATACTCAGTTTAAAACTGGACTGTATGGTCGGCGGAAAAGTTATCAGGGTTTTCCACCTACCCCCTCAGTGATGGGCCTCTGCAGCCTATGCGCATGCCTGATGGCAGGCACCTGAAGAAGGCGGGCGTAGCGTGGCTTAGCGTATGGTAGCGTGGGGGGGCGTGGCTTGGCATAGCGTAGCGTGGTGTAGCTTGCGCGTGCGCAAGGCAGCAATTCAGATAGCACGAGGAAGAAGAGCGAGGCAGCGGTGGTGAGAGCATCAGCAGAGAGCCCCGGGAGGCTGAAGATTTGCCTGGGCTAGGAGGTCTGCTAGCCTCCTGGCCTCCGGCCACAGTGGCTGCCTTGTCCATGGCTGCCTTGCCAGAAAAACTATTAAAAGCCTGCCAAAACCGCCGAGGGCTCCAGGACTCGTCCTCTAGGCCCGTCTGCGCAGCTCCATGGAGAACCTGTGCTTCCTGGTGTTTCCTGCCGCAGCAGGACACTATGCTGTAAGTTCTCTGTCCTGCTCTGGTAATAGGTAATTCATATTTGAAAAGTAAATTTCCTAGTACTTATTTTTCTTATATAAAACACCGTATCCTTTAATTTCAGTATTTATTCATTTGATAAATTAATGACCCACACAGTCAATTAAGTGCATTCCGTCAGTGTGGTATAACACAAATTGTTAATAAAATGTGTGTTTAACTATAGTAAACCTTACTTACAAACTAAAATTCACATACATGTGGATCATTATATTTTCCTACAAGGGTCTCATTATACAGAGATGGAATTAAGGTTGTATTCTACCTTAAAAAAGACTATTCAATGTAGGCTTCAAGTATAAGGACATTTACATTATTTCCTTAGCTATTTTTCTATTGACAGGTGGCTGGAAACAAAAAGAAAAAAAAAAGAGCATAGATGTTACCTCACGTAAAAATTATTTTGACTCTGTTGCTGCCCTTAACCAGAATATATCCTAATTAGATAGCATTTTAAAGGATTTCTAAATGAAGATTAAAGATTTTACAAGTATAATTCGTTAAAAAAAAAAAATACCTGGATTCTGCTGCTCCTTTAACCCTAAATTTATAGCTAATTTTCATGAGTTTTAAAGTTCTGCATCACACACGCTCCCACTCAGGACACCTCTCAGCTTTGAAAGAGTTTAACAATTTATTATAGCAATTTAGCAAAAGTACTGCTGCTTCCTGAATGAATTTACTGGCATCTTTGCTCACAAACTGGACATAAAATATGTCAGTGTGACCCTGTCGGCATCCTTGATGCACTGTGCTGATGGCACGCGGCTGTCCTGACTTCCTGTGCGTGTTTGATAGGTCAGATAAGCCCGAACACCTTTCAGTTTCTGTAATGAATTTTTTTTTTTTTTGCAGAAATCAAATTCCCATTAGAAGAACAGTGAGAAACAAAACAAACTTAATGGAGACAATTTATAAAATCTTGTAAAAAAATAACAAATCCTGATCAATATTTAATAATTCCATCTGACTTAAAACCAAGCATACAACAGAATTTATAATTGTGTCCTCAAAAAAAGTGATTCGTGTGCTCTCATTTTCTGGTCCACTTCATGTTTTTTAGCTAAATTCTCCCAGAATAATAATTGTTCTTTCTCTCCACCCCGCCTCATTCACCTTTTTGTCATATATAAAGATGTGGACCCTGTGGGAAATTTATCTTAGAATACCCACAACTTAGTAACTTGTTTATAACACTATAAATGAAAATCATTTTCCAAATAATAACATCTGTGTCCATCACCCTTGTGTCTACAATTGCATGACCTGATAGGATTAAAAGGCCCAGAGGATGTTGTTGCCTTTGTTCTTCTGATTAATAGCCCCATGTGATGTTAACATCGATGTCTTCACTATTTACATGACAAGGAAATCCACACACCAGGAAGTTTAAGACTCAATAAAATATTGTGGCAAGGAAAATTTGATATAGAGAAAGGCCAATTTTTTTTAAATAACGAGGAAGCTTTTCAAACTTTAAATTCTTTATTTTCAAATGAATTTTACAGTTTCAGTTTTTTGACAAGTTTTAAATAAACTTTGTTAAAAATGGCATTTTTTATTTTATCACACGTGTAGTTGTCAAAGGCAAAAGAAATATAGATCAAATTTAATTAAAATATGGGAAAATTACACATATGAGAAAAATGCTGTGTTGACTGAGAAGCATTTCTACAACAAAAATATATCACCGTATATGTTAACACATATGCATGTGTAGAATAGATACATAAGTGTGTGTGTGTGTGTGTATACATACACATTTGTATAGTGGTGTACTTGAATTATTTCTGTAAAAATCTGATTTATTGAAAAGTTAAATTACTACTGTTTAAATACAACAGATTTTAAACCTCATAGGTGATACTGCAATTGTACATGCTATAAGAGAAATCAGTATATTCAATGTTGAGCCAATCATTCTGTTTTAAAGTTAAATGCACTCATTTTCTTACTAAGACTTAAATTCTCATGGAATAAGGGCATATTTTATGTGGCAGGGACTGACCCGACCATCACAGGTAGGCTGGGTGCTTACCTGACGTGCTCCGCCGGGAATACTATCTCCTGGAAGACAGCACAGTCTGTATCACTCACACCTGCTCGCCCTTGAGCTTGGTTTTAGTCCCATAACATTACCCAAAAGTGAGCAGGAGAAGGGGACATCTTATGCTATCCTACTGATCTCACATTGCATGAGTCCAAAAGTAACTTTAGTTTTAAAAATGGACTCCAAGCTGTATTTTTATATTCTAGTAGAATAATCTCCACCCATATCCCTATGCTACTGCAGGCGGAGCAGAATGAACTTCCCGCTCTGGGCTAAGTGCTCATGAGCACAAGTCTTCACACATCCATTTTCTTAAGTTATTGTTCTTCAAGATGAAGGTATCTAACTTTGTTTTTGGTTTTGTTTTGTATATATTTTTATTGTTATTTATGTCTTTTACATTTTGTATTCCCCTTGGGTAACCCACCACCAATTCACCCGGGATCCATCTCTGTGGTCCCTTGTGTTCTTTTCTACTCCATTTTGTGCCCTTATCCTCCCCTCCCCCCACCCTCTGAGTGTCTCTCTCCTATTTGGTGTCCTTATAGTCTTGTTACAAGTGAAACCATTCAATATTTTTCTCTTTCTTCCAGGCTTATTTCGCAGAGTATGATCCCCTCTAATTCCATCCATGTCGCTGAAAATTGCATGTGTTTATCTGCTTTGAATGCTGAATAGTATTCCATTGTGTATATGTACCACATCTTAATCCAGTCATCTATTTTTGGGCATCTGGGTTGTTTCCATATCTTTGCTATTATAAATAGTGCTACAATGAACATACTAGTGCATGTATCCTTTTGGATTAGTGTTTTTGTGTCCTTTGGGTAGATTCCCGAAAGTGGGATTGCTGGGTCGTATGGAAGCTCCATGTTTAGCAGTCTGAGGAATCGCCATACAGCTTTCCATACTGGTTGAACCAATTCACATTCCCACCAGCAGTGTAGAAGAGTTCCTTTTTCTCCACATCCTTTCCAGCATTTGTTGTTGCCTGTATTTTTAATGTGTGCCATCCTCACAGGCGTGAGGTGGTATCTCAGTGGTTTTGCTTGATTATAAGTGATGTTGATTATAAGTGATCATTTCGTTGATTATAAGTGATGTTGAACATTTTTTCATGTACCTGTTGGCCATTTGCTTTTCTTCTTTGGAGGAGTGTATTTTTAGCTCTTCTGCCCATTTTTTGACTGGGTTATTGGCTTTGTTTTTGTTGAGTTCTGTGTGTTCCTTGTAAATTTTTGTTATCGGATGTATTGTGTGCGAAGATCTTTTCCCAATTGGTAGGATGTCTGTTAGTTTTGGTTAATGTCTCTTTTGCTGTACAGAAGCTTTTTGTTTTGCTGTAATCCCATCTGTTTATCTTGTCCTTCACTTCCTTTGCTTTGGGGGATGTGTCTTTCAAGATTTTGCAGAGATATATGTCGTTGTAGAGTTTTGCCTATATTTTCTTCTATAAATTTTATGGTTTCAGGTCTTACGTCCAGGTCTTTTATCCATTTTGAGTTGACCTTTGTGCAGGGTGAGGTGGTAGTCTAGCTTCATTTTTTTGCATGTGGCTGTCCAGTTTTCCCAGCACCATTTATTGAATAGACTGTCCTTGTTCCACTGCATTTTCTTTGCTCCTTTGTCAAAGATTACTTGTTCGTTGATATGCGGCTTTAATTCTGGGTATTCTATTTGGTTCCATTGGTCTTTCTAAAGCCTCTGCTTTCTAGTTGAGTGGCTAGCTGCCTTTGCCTGTCAGCTTTCTGCTCCCTGAACCACCCAGCCTCAGCCTGCTGTTGTACAACCAGCACTTGCCAGCCAGCTTGCAGCCAGCTCTTGCAGGCCAGTTCCCTAGCCAGCTAGCTCTCTACTCCCTCAGTAAGATGGCAACTGGTTGAATATATAAATGCCTGGCTCAGGTCTCCGATGTGTGTAAGAAAACTGATGCAAAACAAAGCTAAACTCCCGGGAGGGGGAAAACTGATGCCAGCGTACATTGGAGTATCAATTCAACAGAAAGCTATAAGAAAATCTCTTAAGTGAATTTCACCCTCCATCCTGGGTGCCTTCTCGTGCACGCCCTAGTCTTTGCCGCACTAGGTCTAAGAAGCTCCCAGAAGCCCCCGGCAAAGGCATAGGCCTGGATCATTAGTTGGATGGGCTATGGGTAGGCAGCCACCACAGCGCCCTCTCCTGGTTGTATTGTACCTTCGTTATTCCAAATTTACCTAAAGCTTTCCCTTAGCCCTTTGTACCAGAAAGATGGGCCTATTGGGTGCTGTGGTCCTCAGCTTCCCCTCATGGGCTTTTGGCTTTGTTTTATAGTACTTTGTTGTGAGTGTCGAGTTTAGCGTGGAATCTTCACTCAGCCACTATCTTGCTGGACTCCCTCTGAATGTTCCTTTGTCATATATATTATTTGCAAATATTTTTCCCCCAGCCTGTGACTTGTATTTCATTCTATTAGCAATATATTTTGAGACCCAGAAGGTATTAATTTGTTGAAATCCAATTTATCTTTTTATTAGTTTAATAGAGATTTTGGGGCATTATGTCTATGAAATCTTTGCCTAAGCCAGATTCACAAATATTTCATTTTTGCCACACACAAACACACACATATATATTCTAATATTAAAAAGATATTTAGTTCTAACCAGTTTCTTCTATTCGTTTCTGTCTTTACACAAGTACAAGCCTGGCTGGATTATTAAAACTGTGTAAGACTTGAAATCACATAGTGAAGTGAACAAACTCATCTTTGTTCTTCTTTTCCAGTTTTTTGTGAAGGGAGGGAAATCTTAAGTTCTTTGTATTTTAATGTTACAAATCTGTTCAAAAAAATCCTACTGTTATCTTTATTACAGAGGGTTTTGGCTCTATAGATAAATTTAAGGACGAAATCTTAAAGATATTAAGTGTTATGACCCACAAACAATATAGGTTTTTATTTTTTGAGGCCTTCCTTCATCTCTTTTAACAGGTTTTTTGAATTTCCACGTTTTATTCTCTAGTTTTCATTTGTAATTGTTTATTTGCTAGTACATTGAAATAGAATTGATCTTACAGTTCGTATATTTTTGTATATTGTTACATGAAAATTAATATATTAATTTATATATTTATCTTGTTTCCTAGAGCCTTAACAAATGGAGTTCTTAATTCTAGTAGCCTTTTATGTAGACATATATTACAATTTTTTTCATGTAATAGACTAGCATAATTTTATGCCATTGAGACCTTCAGACTCTATTTGTGAACATACCTATTTAATTATTAGCAAAGAATTAGCTTTGTTAATAACTGCTTATTATCTTCTAACAAAGAGTACAGTTAGAATGAGGTGACTGTAAATAATAACAAAGGATCCAAATAAGTAAGAAAAAAGCAACATAAGCTTGCAGCTTTCTAATCAACAGAACCTACATAGCTATTATAGATAGCATCAAATTTGGCTCTCAGAAAAAAAATGAAGATGTATATTCATTTAGTTCAACAATTCATAAAAGAGAAAAGATGTAATTTCAGGATCAATATCCAATGTGTATATATATATATATATTTTGTAAATATCAGGGTTCCATTTCCAAGCCACCAGTGTGACTTAATGAATGTAAACAGATGTACCAGGTTTCAAATATATGGCAAGGGCCTCCCTGGTGGCGCAACAGATTAAGCGCAGGGTTGTGGAGCTGTAGGCAGGTGAGGCTCCAGTTTGATACCTGGCCAGGGAGATTTCCACATGGCGCAGCAAGACTTTTCCTGCCTCGCCTGCTGCTCCCCTCAGCAGTGTACTTCAGTAGATCTGCCTATTCTGCTTCTCCCTCTATCTCTAGTGAACCCACTCACCGCCCCACACCTCTGGCTTGCACCCCAGCTTGTATGCATAAATAAATAAATCTTTAAAAACATCAAATATATGGCAAAATGGTAGGAAAAGCGACGTATTGGGGGCAGAAAACAAGTTGAAAATCCAAAGTAAAAATGTAAAGATATTTAATTATCCTGAAAACACGTCTTTGACATCCGTGGTGTCATGTGCACTTTATTATAAAGTTCACTCTATGATAATAGAAACTAATTCATATAAATCAATCTTGCCCTCAGTGTCACTGCTTAAGTTCTTGGAATAATACAACATTAACTGGGCATTTTTTAATGTTGTGATATAAGTAACATTAATGAAAACATCTGTCTTTTGAATTAGGTTTCCTATGACTCGCAGTATAAAACCACATCAAGTCAAGTGGGTGATAAACAGAACATTTCAGGGAGTATGTACTGAATCAGAGAAAGCTTAGAAGGAAGAAAAAGTTTTGCTTTCTTAAAGAACAAAAAAATATAGAGTGTGATGTCTTTAATAATGTCTCTCCTGTGTACTGTAGAAATTATACAATATTGACTCATTGAATTGAAAGCTAAGAACTATTATTTCTTTTTACACACATAGAAAACCATGTGTGTTTTGAGCTTAAGTGACTGGATAAATCAGATATAAGGAAGTGAAGATTAGAGTGGTGGACAGGGTCTTACTAGAAGTCAGCCCCTCTTTCTCTACCATATCACCTCCTGCATTTGCTTAAGTATCTTTGCTTATTGTGTCATAAATCATAGTGCCTTATGTTTATATCATTTTATATATCATCTTATCAGATATACTAATATTATAAGGGGAGTAATTTCCACATAAAATACAAAATATTGGAAACTAAATTCTGACCAAACATAAACAACTTAAAATTGTTACTTATCAAAAGGGAATTGGAATGATACACCCTCAATATAATTTGAACGGGCCATCACATCTACTTACCAAGCTTACTTTATGTTTTCTATTAGGCCAAAATTAATTATTCTCCACTTACCTTTTCTTTTACACACTTTGCTTATTAATTCCTGTACATTAGCCCTTGAGAGCATATGGGACTGCCTGTCAGTTCACACTGGAATCCGTGCCATGCTAATCCTTTCCCCAAAGTAACAGACCATTGTCCATTCATAAAGTGAATTTACTATACATCCTTCTTGCTAAAATTGTTCTTGTAATTAGTTTTAATTTTTCCTGATATAGGAAAATAGGGGAAGGAAGAATTACAGGGAATTATATGAGGGTTTTTTTTTTTTAATATGATCACTTTTTTTAAATATATATTTTTATTGTTATTTATATATTTTACATTTTGTATTCCCCTTGGGTAACCCACCACCAATTCACCCGGGTTCCATCTCCGTGGTCCCTTGTGTCCTTTTCTACTCCATTTTGTGCCCTTATCCCCTTATCCTTCCCCTCCCCCTCTCCCTCTCCCCATGTCTCACTCATATTTGGTTTCCCTATAGTCCTATTATAAATGAAACCATTTGATATTTTTCTCTTTCTTTCTGGCTTGTTTCGCTAAGTATGATCCCCTCTAATTCCATCCATGTCGCTGAAAATTGTATGTGTTTATCTGCTTTGAATGCTGAGTGGTATTCCATTGTGTATATGTACCACATCTTCTTGATCCAATCATCTATTTTTGGACATCTGGGTTTCTTCCATACCTTTGCTAGTGTGAACAGTGCCGCAGTGGACATACGGGTGCATGTATCCTTTTGGATTAGTGTTTTTGTGTCCTTTGGGTAGATTCCCAAATGTGGTATTGCTGGGTCGTATGGAAGCTCCATGTTGAGCAGTTTGAGGAATCACCATACAGCTTTCCATAGTGCTTGGACCAGTTCACATTCCCACCAGCAGTGTAGAAGAGTTCCTTTTTCTCCACATCCTTTCCAGCATTTGTTATTGCCTATATTTTTAATGTGTGTCATCCTCACAGGTGTGAGGTGGTATCTCATTGTGGTTTTGATTTGCATTTCCTTGATTATAAGTGATGTTGAACATTTTTTCATGTATCTGTTGGCCATTTGCTTTTCTTTGGAGAAGTGTCTTTTTAGCTCTTCTGCCCATTTTTTGACTGGGTTATTGGCTTGGTTTTTGTTGAGTTGTGTGAGTTCCTTGTAAATTTTTGTTATCAGTCCTTTATTGGATGTATTGTGTGCAAAGATCTTTTCCCAGTTGGTAGGGTGTCTGTTTGTTTTGGTTAATGTCTCTTTTGCTGTACAGAAGCTCTTTATTTTGATGTAATCCCATCTGTTTATCTTGTCTTTCACTTCCTTCACTCTGGGGGATATGTCTTTCAAGATTTTGCTGAGATGTATGTTGTGTAGAGTTTTGCCTATATATTCTTCTATAAATTTTATGGTTTCAGGTCTTACGTCCAGGTCTTTTATATCCATTTTGAGTTTGTTTTTGTGCAGGGTGTGAGGTAGTAGTCCAGTTTCATTTTTTTGCATGTGGCTGTCCAGTTTTCCCAGCACCATTTATTGAATAGACTGTCCTTGTCCCACTGCATTTTCTTTGCTCCTTTGTCAAAGATTAGTTGTTCATAGATATGAGGCTTTAATTCTGGGTATTTATTCGGTTCCATTGGCCTTTGTGTCTGTTTTTGTTCCAGTACCATGCTGTTTTAGTTATTAACGCTTTGTAATATAGTTTGAAGTCAGGGAGTGAAATTCCTCCGTTTTCTTTCTTTTTCGTCAGGAGGGCTTTAGCTATGCAGGTTTTTTTGTGGTTCCATATGGATTTCATCAGTATTTGACTAATATGATCACTTTTTTAAATAAAAACTTCTGTATAGGAATCTTCACTCATCTGTAAAGGACAATTAGGTGATTTATAGAAGATATTAACAATCATAAAATCACCACTACAATAAAGGTACAAAGTATTTTCATTATGAAATAAAGTTTCCAAGTATTTCTTGTTAATCCTCTCCCTTACATTGAGCTTTCACTTTCCATGACTATATATTCAACTATTTACAATTGAATATAAATTAAATCATAAAGTATAGTGACAGTAGATCATCTGATTTGTTTTAATTAACATGCCACTTTTAAAATGTAGCATGGTGTTTGCACATGTGAAATGTTGGCCCCTTTACCACCATGCACCATTTCTGAATGAACCACAATGAACCACAATTTGTTATCTATCCAATTGATAGACATGTTGGTTGTTTCTAGATTTTTGCCTCTTATTCATTAAGTTGCTGTTAATATTCAAATGAAAGTCTCTGTGGGTATAAATGTTTGCGTTTCTTCTGAATAACTACCCAGGAATGGGATTATGTAATCCTACTGTCAATGGGGTTCTTTCTTAGCTTTGTAAGGACTACAAGCCATTCCCCAAAGAAATTATGTCACTTTACATTTTCATAAGCAAAATATGAGGGTTCTGGTCCTGCCACATCCTTGCCAATAATAATATTATCACTCTAACTTTAGCCATCCCATTGGTGTGAAATAATAAATTATTGGGACTTTAATTTGCATTTCCCTACTGACTAATGATATTCAACATCTTTTCATGTGCTTATTTGCATTTAAATGTGTTCTTTGGAAAAATGCCTTTCAAATCTTCTGCCCTCTTTTATAATGTATTTTTGAAACATTTATTTTGTGGAACAGACATAGGCATTTTTCTTTTGCATTTCAGTGATTTAATATGTTAATAAATGATAGTTATTAATTGATGAGAGAATACATAAATGCTATACAGAATTTACTAATTCTTACAGCATTTTGTGCCCTTTTTATCTTGTGTCTATTTCTTCCTTCCCACTATCCTCCCATCCATCTCCTCCTCCTCTTTCTCCTTCTCCTCCTTCTCCCCCTTTTCTTCATTCTGAGCCATCCTCTTCTTTCTAAAAGATCATCATTTCCTAATCCCAAGCAATATATTTTGAGTTTCTTTAAATTATGAGAATTCTCTGCTTCTGAAAACACTATTCCAGAGCATATGAAGAAAGTAAATTACCAAATTGAAAAACTCAGAATTTTCTAAACTCTTCATCAACAAAATTATCCATCTCTTATGTTCAAAGTGAAATGGGGAAAACTTGTGTCCTAAAACAAGACATGTTTTACTTCATCATCTCATCTGACTCTGGCAAATCTTAGCATTTGTGGTAATGTCCCCAAACCGTATGTTTGCAAATCTCTTATTTCCCAAGTTTTAAATCTCAAATTGTGAAGTAAAATTTCAGGATGTCTCAATTTTAGGGAAAAAAAAAGCTAATTTAAGATTTTTTTTTATATATTTTTATTGTTATTTATGTCTTTTACATTTTGCATTCCCCTTGGGTAGCCCACCACCAATTCACCCGTGATCCATCTCCATGGTCCCCTGTGTTCTTTTCTATTCCATTTTGTGCCCTTTCCCTTCCCTCCCTCCGG
>PVIJ01013776.1:0-43706 GCA_004024925.1 Scalopus aquaticus
GGGGGGTGTTAAAGGGGGAGGATGTGGTCAGGGTTGGCCTGAGGAGTAGCCATATTTGTGCATCCCCTGCGGTGTGGTGCCTGCCATCGGCCTCCTGCTGGGGCGGGGGTGGCTTTCGTGACCCTCTCTGTGGAGTTCAGTTCTTTTCCAACAGTGAGGACCCAGATGAGCAAACCACGGCCCCACGGTTCTTTGCCCTTTGTCTGCGGAGAAAGGGACTGGGGTTTCACACGCGAAGGAATAAAGCCCGGATTCTCCCCTTCAACAAACAAGCAAGCGGACTGTCTGTCTCCCCCATGGACCTAAGTGAGCCCTGTGGGCTGGTACCAGGACACAGGCATTACTGTCACACCAGCAGCGCGGGAGACTCCCAGCCTGCGTTAAGAAATGCTGAGAGCATTTTGATGTGGGTGCCACGTACAAAGGCAGGTTCAGTGCCAAACCTCTCCTTTCCTAGATGCGTGCCTTCCCTGTATTTGTAGGGTGACCCTCTGAGATAGTTTGGGGAGAGAAAGAAAACCGTCCCCACCGCAGACAAGCTTCGCCTCTTTAGTTCTTGCTCGGATCCAGAGCGTTCGGGATTGTCAGGGTTGGCGGTGGACTTCCAGAAGGACAGCACCTGGTGGAAATAGAGGCTCTCTCACCCCCTCTCCCTGCCTGCCCTCAAAATTTGAAGTTCTAGAATGACTCAGGACATCCTGTTCTGAGAAAGGTGGTCAGGGAAACACTTGCGCCAGTGCTGAGACCCTGTGCCAGATTTTCCTAAATACTGGGTGACCAGGAGGAATTTCCCAGAGTATCCTTCCCATCTGGCTGGAGGAGCCAAGCTTGAGGCGGGTGAGCAGGTGTCAGCTGGAAAGACTCAAGATGCTTCTGAACAAGGACCCGGGGAGACGTGGGGAGAGAAAGACCCCAGAAAGAAATGCCTCTCCCCGCCTCCTCCCCCTCCCACCCCTACTCTCTTCAACACCCTCAGAGAAGAGTGAACCATAATGTGGCAGGAGAACCAGGCTGGCTCTTCCAGAACTTTCCGCTGGCCTTCTGTCAGGCCATGTAGGTGGGGAATCACTTTATGGGCTTCCTGTGCCTTTCCCACTTGGCTGGTTGCTGAGATTTTCCAACCCAGGGAACAGTGGCCTTGGGTGTGCAGTGGAGAGAAAATAGGAGGCTGAAGAGGCGGAGAGAGGCTGGAGGGGTTCGGGGAGCTCCCCTGCCCCCCGCCAGGAGGTGACCCAGAGCGGACAAACTGCCAGCTCACTGAGGCGGGGGGGGGGGGGGGGGGGGGGGGGGGGAGACCGTTCCAGGGAGAGGGGTGTTAAGCGCAGAGCCCTGAGGTGGAGAAGGATTCAGTATTTAATGTGGGTGTGGGAGAAGTAGGGGCCCAGTATGAGGCCCAAGCGGAGAAAAAGTGGGCCCCAAGGACCTTGTTGGCCAAGGCCAGGAGCTGAGCTTGCTTCACCCAATTCAGCTAAGGATTGCTGGACACCCCGTTAAATTTGAATTTCAGTTAAGTCTTGGGACAGGATCAGACTAACAATATGGTGCATGATTTATCTGGAATCTAAGTTTGAACTGGGCATCCTCGATTTTTAATAGCTAAATCTATTTGAGCTAATAAATGTGGAATGCAGGAAAGGATTTAAAGGACAGGGTGTCGATCTGATCTAATTGTGCCCTGTTGGGGTGTTGGCCTGCTGTGTGGACCCAGGGCTGTGGTGAGTGAGCAGGAGGGGCTACAGCAGGCCTGGAGGGAGAGAGGCTGCTGGCAGGCGCGAGGCCCAGCAGGCGAGCATCGGCTCAGGACAGCAGCGAAAACTGGAGCAGCGAATCCTGCCCCAGCCTCAGCTGCAGCCTGCAGGCGCCCTGCCAGCAGAGCAGCAGGGCTGCTGTGTTAGCAAAGCCGGGCCCCTGGGCAGGAGAGGCCCCCGGGGCAGGAGAAGCCTTTGCCAAGCAGCCACTCACCTGGTCGCTGATCGGTGGCTCTCCTGGCGGACTCAATGCAGGTGGCTGGAGGAATTCCGGAGTCACTCGTGAATCCCATTACAGTGGGCAGTGGCCACGCCGGTCCAGCAGCTCGTGGATCCTCTAGGGGACTCCTGTCCTAGAGAGTGACCTTGGTGATGCTTCCGCAGAGCCCCCCACTCCCCTCCACCCCTCAGGGCTCCCTGAGTTATTTCTTCAGGGGAGTCTCAGGACAGCTGTCTTTGGCTCCAGCCCCTCAGTCTGCCTGAAATGCTTGAGGGGGGCGTTTCTCCATGGCCACCTGGGGAGTGCCCAGGTGGGATTGAGGTGGGCCAGCAGTGTGGAGCTGCACCCTCCAGAGTGCCAGAACATTCCAAGCAGTGTCTACTGGGCCGCAGGTGGGCGCGCCGCATGAGAGAGGGGGCAGGTGTACCAGCTGCCTCTGGGTCCTGCTTTATCCCTGGGCCCAAAGCAGCATGGCCTGTCTACCACGAGGCTGCAGGAGCCCCTTGGGGTACAGCTCCTCCTCTCTGGAGCCTCTTCCCGCTGGACTGGGCTCCGGTCTGGGTGGCCGGGCAGCGGATGTAGCTCTAGCTGCCCACAGCGCTCTCTGGAGGCACACCCTCTTTACCTAGATGCCTGCAACTGGACACCCACCTGCAAGGTTGACACCTCCTGGCTCCTCAGGCCCTCTCTCCCAGCTGGCATCACCTGTTCTTTGTTTTTCTCTGGTTGCCATGACAAATAACTATAAACTTAGTTGCTTTAATTAACCACACGTTGATCCTCTTGTGCCTCTGGGGGCCTTATCCACAGTCAGTATTTCAGGGCTTAAGTCAAGGTGTGGACAGGGCTGGGTCCTTCCTTGGCTCCAGGGCAGAATGTCTCTCTGGCCTTGTAGCTGCTGGAGACTGCGAGCCGCCCCTGGCTTCCGGCTGCATCGCTCTAATCTCTGTACCTATTGGCCGTCACTGACTTGCTGCTTCCATTTTATTTTTTAAAGATTTATTTATTTATGCATACAAGCTAGGGTGTAGGCCAGAGGTGTGGGGTGGTGAGAGGATTCACCAGAGACAGAGTGGGGAGCAGCGGGGAGGCAGGAAGGGCCTGCTGCACCATGTGGGAAGCTCCCTGGCTGGGTATTGAACTTGTGCTGCAGTGGCTCTGGATAGCTTTGTAGTGCTGCGCTTAACCTGTTGCGCCACCAGGGAGGCCCTGCTGCCTCCATTTTAAAGGAACCCCTGTGATTGCACAAGGCCCTCCCCCTCCCCTCACCCCCACCTCAAAGTCTCAATCATACTTGCCAAGCACCCTTGGCCATACATGGTAAAACACAGGTGCCAGGAATTAGGGCGTGGCTAGTTCAGGCTGTTTTCCGGCCCATCACACCCACCCCCATCACCTCCATCTTGCCAGTGGTTCTGGTAGAATGAGGAGCAGAGGCCCAGAAAAGTTAGGCAATTTGCCGAAAGTCGCACAGCTCGACAGCCGTAGGCAAGGGCAGGTGGGCCCCAGGTCTGTGTGAGGCTGACAGAACAGCAGCTTCTCCAAGAGGGCAAGACGAGAATTCCGTGAGAGAGGCCCGCAGCTCTTTCCGAGATTTCTACTCCTTGACGTGACCGTGGGCCTTTGTTCCTGCTTCTTTCTCTCAAGGGTTAAGGAGTGAGCACAAAGGGAGCAAATGAAGCCTGCCCTAGTTCAAGGAGTGACCCACATTGGGAGAGAGCTAAGCAGGGCACAGCTGGGCCGTCTCCGGGCAGCCAAGGGCCGCTTGGGTGGTGCTCACAGCCAGCTTAGCCTCAACCCCTGTGCTAATGCTCTCCCGTCAGTTGATGAGATGCCCCCAGCCCAGAGAGCTGTGGCCTGCGTGCCACGGCCAGGAAAAGGGGAAGAAATGGGGACTCACCTGCTTAGTGCTGAGCCAGCAGAAAGATTGACTCTAGCGCAAAGTGACCGTTTGCAGTAATGCATTGCGCGTCCATGGCTCCGCTGGGGTGGGCGTGGCGGCGGCTGACTCACGGGGAGCTGGCTGGGGAGCCAAGCAGTGGCTCTTGCTGTTCAGTGAGGCAGAGATTACGAGAACTTAATCACTGTTCTGGAGCTGTTCTCGAGGGCGGGCTCGACTCACGCCCGCCCCTGCTGTCAGCTGCAGGCACGTCACACCCTCGCACCTGCGGCCGCCAGCTTCCCGAGGCGTCCTGACGCCGCAGCAGAGACGTTTCCTCTCCTTCAGGGAATCTGGGTGCAAACCAGGCACCTTGTTCGGGTGAGAAGTGGGTCATGGAAAAGCGTCTCCCAGTGGCCAAGAAACCAGGAAATCCTGCTTGGCAAAGTAGAGGTTGAAGCTACCTTTGTCCTCAGTCCCGTGAGCCTGCCTCTTTCTCCCAAGCGCCCGGGGACTGGCAGGGAGCAAGTGGGGCAAGAGGGGCGGTGGGTCCTCACTGCTGGTGGGCAGAGAATCACAGAACCCAGTCAAAGACTGTTACAGGGCAACCCCGATATACAAAGGGGTGCCTGACTGTGGGTTCTCGACTGTGGGTTCTCACCTGCGCGCTTAAAAAGGACTTATAATAAGAACAATTGCAGGCACTCACAAAAAGGTTAATAAAAGGGTTTATTTACAAAAGGAAGGGAAATAAAAAAAATGAATAACTCGGGGACAAAAGAGAAAGTGAGGGAGAGAGATAAATCTCCAAATACGTCCTACCAGATCTGAAGAGCTGGAAACCCCAATGGCACGCTGTAGCCCAGCGAGAAGCAAGAGACCCCCCAAGGTCAAAAGCCCTCGTTATATAGCCAACATGTCTGCTTAACTCCACCCCTCAGTTTCCGGTAATCCTCACTTCTGGATGATGATGGACTTCTGGGATTCCTAGCCCTAGGGGGCTTGGATCTCTCTGGCTTGAGGTGGGGGTCCATAAACCTTCCTGTGGAGTTTGTTGCAGACGTCCTTTTTTCCCCAACAATTCCACTTGCACAATAGGGGGTCAAAGCTGCCTGGCCCTTTGGACCTATAAATTTGTGTTAAAATATGCACATATCGGGCCTCCCTGGTAGCGCCGGGGTTAGTCTCAGCCCTATCAAGCTATCAGCAGCCACTGTGGCCTAAGTTCGATCCCCGACCAAGGAGCTTCCCACATGGCACAGCAGACCTCGTCTATCTCACCTGCTGCTCCCCTCAGCAGTGTATTTCAGCAGATTCGCCTGTTCTGCTCCCTACTCTGTCTCTGGGGAATCCTCTCACCCCCATACCTCTGACCTATACCCCAGTTCTTCAAGGCATAAGTAAAAATAAAGATGTTTTAAAAATGCACATGTTCACGGCATCATCTCTGCTTTGCAAATAGGTTTGCTTTTCCATGAACAGTAGGTTCTGGAAATTTTTATCAGAAGGCCTGAACAGTCCCTTTTTAGCTGTTCTTCTTTTTAGTGCCTTTCCCCCCAGAGATAATTGCCCTTGGACAGTTACGACCATGCTGCTGTTGTTTTGTCCTGGAAACTATGATGCAAAGAACACTTTTGTAGGAAAGTCATTGGCTGTTTTCTGGATTTTGTTTTGAATATTACAAATACCTAAAATGGATGTGCTTAATCTTTTCAAATTTTTTCTTTTATTTTTACAGACTTTTATTTATTTACTTTTAATACAACATTTACTGATTGACCATTGGTTTATATGATCACCGAAGTTTCTAGAGTCCAGCTCACCCCTGCCCATGCGGGCACACCTCGCCCACCAGCATCGTTTCAGCACCGTTCACCACAGGAACCCCCTCTGCATCCCTCCAATCAGAGGGCATGAACTTGAGTATCTATTGCTGGGTCACAGAAACAACCCCAAACTTAGTGGCTTAAAACACACTGAATGAATTACTTGTCACGAGTCAGAGGGCTGTCTGGAGAAATCCTATCCCCTCTGGGGCTCGACCGGAAGGCGTGCTAATGATGGAGGAGATATAACTCACATTTTCTAACTCAAGGGTAAAACCAGACGAGGAAGTGGGGGTAGAAGGAATTAACATAACCTTGAGCACAATCCCTGGGCACCAGCACCTGAGTTACAAAACATAGGAAGGAGCTAGACGGCAAAGAGATGGAGATTGAGCCCATTGTAGAATCTCAGGTCTCTTTTCTAATTCTAGCTAGCCAGCCAGCAAAGAGGAACCTTCCTCGAAGATGAGTCCCTCCCAACAGAAATAAGAGGATAAAAACCCCACCTGCCCCCACAAAGGGGCAGCCCTTTCTGCCAGCTCGTGTCTCTGCAAGTATCCTATACTTTGTCCCTTTTCCTAATAAACCTGCTCTTTGCAACTGAGTCTCTGTCTCGTGGAGACACTCGCCGCGTGCCGCCGAAGGGAGCTCTGGTGAAACCTTTCCCAGAGTGGACCCAAGGACCCTGCTCTGCTCTCAAATCCGTCAGAAAAACGACATCATTGGGCTGGAAGGTTCCAGGAGGCTCAGAACTCTGCAGCGTCCCCACAGTCGGGGAGACCCCTGTCTTTGTTCTGTGCTGGGGCCCGTCCTCACCCAGCTCAATTTCTCAGTGGCACTAGCCACGTTTCAAGGACTCAGAGGCCACAGGTGGCCAGTGGCTGCTGCACCCGATAAGTGGATCTGGGACTCTCCTGTCATTGCAGGAATTCCCCTTTCCCTCACAGAGGTTCCTCTGCCTCTGCTCCCCCCAATCTTCCCTCCCTCCCTCCCATTAATCACGGCCTCAGGCCCTGTGGGCTAGTCGCCACCACACCCTGCACCATCCCGTGCGCAAATGGAGAGCTGGGCTTCCCCCACTGAGCCGGGGTGTGTGTGGGTGGGGAGCCCCGCGTCCTTCCCCCACCTCAGCAAGCCCAGCTCTTCTTTCATCATCGCTCTGCTCTCTCCAGGCCCCGGGATGCAAAGTCCTGTAAAGGGGGGAGGAAAGAGCCCCTCTTTCTCTTTCTAATTCATTGTCATTCTGATGAGCACCTGGGGTGGCAAGCTGGCTCCCGTTCTCCCCAGGGGCCTCTAGCCAGGAGGTTGGAGTCTCAGCCTTGTCCCCTCCTGGAAGCAGAGAACCCCAGGATTGCAGCTGGAAAGGTCTCCGGCTTCAACCTTTTCATTTTGCATCAGGGGAGGCAGGGCCAGAGGAGAAATTCTTTGCCCAAGATCATGCAGTGCTCATTGGATCTTGAAGTATGACATGACTGCAAGCAGCAAGGAAGGAGCAGGAATAAATTGTATTAAGCACCAAGTAGGGTTAGGTGTTTTAAAACCACACATCAATTTATTTAAATGGAACACAGTTTTTTTTGTTTTTGGGGGGCAACTTCAGATTCAGTTCTGAGACTCAAAGAGGTCAGGTGATTTACCTAAGGCCACAAATCCTTACCTGCCTGCAAGAGAGTTGAGAGTAAATCTTAGGCCATGTCATTGGAGGTGAGGGTTTGGGAGGTGGGCCAGAGGGTGGAGGAAGAAACAGAAAAAGTCGCTATGGCCATTGCCTTCATGACTGTGACTGGGTTTTTAAATTCTCATCTAAGAAGTTCTCATTTGGAAAAAGAGCTTATCAACTCATCTTAAGCATTTTTATCTCAAGACTTAAGCTCCAAACTCAGACATTTTGTGATGCAAACACGGGGGTGTTTGAATGACCAGAGACTCGCTGGGAGGTACAGGGTTTCCTTTCAACCACTAACAGGATCCCTCTGGGCTGGAAGGTAGATTTTTAGCTTGCAAATTTCTGCCTGTAAACTCTGGCTGCGATTTTTGAGGCAGCTTTCGCCCCCTAGTGGAAAGGGGTGGACTCTGGGCTAGAGCAAGGCGACTGCTTCACAGCTGAGATTAAGTCTCATTTTAGGGGCTTTGGTTTTAAAACCAAAATGGGCCAGTATTGTGGAAATGGATTCAAGGATTTGTTGTTATTGCCTTTTTTTTTTTGCACTGGGTAAGGAAGACAATTGGCGTGTGGGTACACTGGGGACCCCGTTGTGGCAGCTATGGAGTTGTTTTGGGGTGAGGATGCCCACCTGGGAAGCTTGTTGGAGCACAGGCGCCCCTCGGGTATGGTGCACACTGGGCACAGGAGCTGAGGGCACGAGACCAGCCTGCCTCACCTGTGTGAACTCCACGTGTGAGCCACTTCCCGCCAGCCCCGCTTGTAGGGCTGCCGCCCTTCCCGCAGAGCCCCCGACGCCACCTCCTCAGCCGCGAGATGCTCGTGCCAAAGAGGTGCCTGATGCCCCCAGGTGGAGAATGGTGCGCCCGGTGGTGCTCCTGAGTGTGCAAAGCGAGGGCTGGACTCGGGGTGCTTGGGGGGGTCAACGCTGGCAAATGGGCTCGTGATGGTCTGAATGTGCCCCCCAGAGTTCAATCTGAGCCTCCAAAGTCATGGTATTAAGAGGTGGGGAGCTCTGGAAGGCAACGATGGCCGGTGTCCATCCGTGGGATTGGTGCTCGGAGGAAAGGCCCCAGAGAGCCCGCTCAGCTCTCCTCCGTGTGGGAGCAGGCCCGCCCCACGCCACCAAGCGCGCCCACATCTTGGTCTTGGACTCCCCGCCCACCGATGCGTGAGAAATACATTTCCACTGTTTGAAGCCACCGAGGCTGCAGGTTGTGTTAGAGCCTCCCCAGCAGACCAAGAAAACGGGTAGACGTTCTAAGGAAAGTTCTGGTGGCTGAAAAAGGCAGTGGAATACTTGAGCAGTTCCTTTCATGTCATTTTATTTTTCTTTATACATACCATGGTGGAAGATAAAACATTTCCACAGACTCTTCTGGAAACTCAAGATGATGGGAAGATGAGTGAAAAGCTTGCATAGATTGGGGACCCCACAGTTTGGATTTTCAAGACCTAAGAAATGAAGCAGAAGGGGGTTTTAGGATAAACCCAGCAACCACCAAGAAGGGGAAGAGGAAGGGCTAACCTGTGCCGGGCCCTTCTCAACCGGTTAGAATCACCTGGGGAAGGTTTGTGAAACAAACTTTCAAAACGGCGAGTGTACTATAAAAAGTGCACAGACCTTAGGGGCACAGCATAGTGAATTTTCACCAGTGAACACCGCTCTGGTGATGATAAAGAACATTTTGGCACCTGTGAAATCTTCATATCCCTCCCAAATCTCAGCCTCCTCTACTCCCACCTCTGCGAAGGAAATTGCTGTTCCGATTTTTAAGAGCATGACTTGGGAAGTTTTTGAAGAAGATCGATATCTGGGTCCCAATGAAATATTTAGCTCAGATCTGGGTGGCCTCAGGCCTGGGGCCTTTGCAAATACAGCAGGGCCGAGGGGGGCTCACTCCCAGTGCACTCCCTGCCGGGCAGCCAGGGAACCCTGGATTTCCATCCTGGAGTTCACAGCCTGGAGTTCCTCCAGGACAGAGGCTTTCCAGCAATTTCTGGAAGGCACCACCAGGAGCAGGCAGGGTGAGGAATCCCCCTGGACGCCGAAGGGGCCCCTGAAACTGACGCCTCAGGGGCCCTTGGATGAGCTGGAGCGAAGCGGGTGGGCAGGGCCGTGGATTTGGGGTGGTGGGGTGGCTGGTGACATCCAGGCAACAGTGGAGGTGGTGGTGGCAAATGCTCCCGCTGAACCCCTCTTCCTCCCCCAGCCCTTTGACTTTTACGAAGCAGATCTGGTGGATCCAAACCAGGGGCGCCGACCTGGGTCACGGTTTTCTGTATGTTCAGCTTTTCATTCTAGGAGGTTCCTTTCTCTTGAGCATTATATGAAGTTGAGCTGATCCCCCAAAGACGACTGGAAATTTGAAGCCAGAGAGCCCCCAAAAGGGCTGGAGGAGGGAAAGAGCAAAAAGGAAAGGAGAAGAGAGAACAAGCGGCGCCACTCACGTGGCTCTTGCAGAAGGGCTTGAGGAACCCGAACTTCTGCGTGATCTCGTTGGTGCGGAACTCCTGCCACTGGCCGTCCACCAGCGTCTGCGCCCCGATCTTGTACTTGACCAGGCGCTCGGCTCGCAGGCTGATGGGGCCGAGCTCCCAGTCCGCGGAGGGCCACTGCACGTCGCTGTGTCTTTTCCTCTGCAAGGGGTGTGGGCCCGCGAAACCGGGGGGCCCAGGAAAGCGGGTTCGTGACACACGGGCCCCCTTGTGCGATGTGTGCAGAGAGCAAGAGGGTGTCTCCCGGGCCCGTTCCCTGAGCTCAGTGGCTGCTGAGGCCACGACCCCACACAAACCACTGCAAGATGGACTGGGGTTTACCAACCCAGAAAAATGGCAGGAAGCAGAGCGGCATGCAGACTGGGGTCTTCCCGTCCCTGTGCCAGCATCTGAAGCCAGCACTGTGTTGACACGAGTGTGGGCACAACTCAGCGCCCCCGTCCAGTAAGATGCATGGCAGGGGGAAAGCCCGAGGCACCGAGGACCCGGGCCTCGCCCAAGGCCGATCGGGGAGGGAGGCTGGATGAAGCTCAAACTTCTTCACCCGAGCATGTGTTCATGACAATAAATGGGGGACACTCATGATGCAGCGGGCACCCCGTGGTCCCTGCCCCGTAACTAGCAGTGTAACAAAAGGTGACCAAGGAGTCTGAAAGCTTGGAAACATTTAGAGGCAAAAATTAATTGTGAATTGATGTGTAATCAGTTACTAGTCATCGGCTATAAATTGACGCCACGTCTGAAAGGCTTCCGAAACACACCTTCCCGGTGCGTGTCCTTACCTGCATGCAAAAACTGTAAGAGGTCGCGTTATGTTTGATGCCTTTGATCTCAAAGAAGAACCCGTATATGGCGATCACTTTTGAATGGGTCGTATACTCCTAAATTGGGGACATGAATAATAAAACGGCGGGGGGCACAGCGTCAGGTAAGAGGACAGAGCACCTCGATTTCCAGCTACAACAAAAGCGATCGTCTAACAACTGATTTCTTTTTTTATATATAGTTTTTCCTTTTTTGCGTAGAAGAGCTGGGGTGCAGGCCAAAGGTGCGGGGTGGGGGGGATTCACCAGAGACAGAGTGGGGAGCAGAACAGGGGGAATCTACTGAAGTACACTGCTGAGGGGAGCAGCGGGGAGACAGGAGAGGTCTGCTGTGCCATGTAGGAAGCTCCCTGGCCGGGGATCGAACTTGTGCTGTCATGACAGCACTGAAACTCAACCCCCAGCCCACCTGGGAGGCTCGAACAACTGATTTCAAATACAACCAGCACCTCTAGCCCCGGGGGCGTGAGAGAAGCCACACTTCAGGGACTCGACACGTCTTTACAGGTTAGTGGTCAGTGACGCCCCGTGGACTCCACGTGGCCTTATTGGGAGAGGATGAGTAGGCAGGCCCTGGGTAATGACTGGGGTGAAGGCCTCCGGGACAAAGCTCCAGTGTGACGGGCAGACCCCCTGGGGTCCCGAGGTGCCCTGGCCCCGTGGTCACCATCTGTCCACTGCAGCAGGTGACCAAGGCTGGACCCCATCCAAGTCCCCACCCAAAGGGGGATCTCTGATGATAGATTCAGGCTCCCCAAACCTTGAAACCATGAATCCTTTTGAGATGACTGCTGGGGTGACCCTCAAGAAGTCAAGGAGAACAGCAGCCCCCCAGAGAACTCTGCCCATTGCAGGGACCCCAAGGCAGCGCCACCGCCAACCGGAAAGGCCTCGCAGCCGAGCCCCTGGCCCGCTGCTGCCTTGCTGTGGGGCCATCGGAGCGGCCGCCCAGAAGAGGGTCACCCTGGCGACCCCGATCTCAGGCTGCGAGGGGCTCTCTCCCTGGCGGCTGCAACTCTGATGTGCGCGGGCAATAGAACGACCAGATCAGCAGCTCGTCCAGCCCTTTCCTGGTTCTGGAACACAAAGTCCTGCGCCCCAGGGAACAGCTCCACGCCTGAGAGATGGGGACACTGGTCACTCGGGGGGTGCTGGATGTGCACCTCAGGCAGCTGTCCAGGAAGAGTTTTTGCCCAGGGGTGGGGTGTGCCCAGAAGAGAACACCTGCCAAGCCCTCTTCTGCCCTGGCCTTCCTCCCAGAGGGAAGAAGGGGTGGGTGTGAGGCCTTAGCCCAGCCTGAGGGGAGGGTCCGCTCCGCGCCGGGCCCAGCAGCCAGTACCTGGTTAAAGAGCAGCCCGTATCTCACAGCCTGGGTGGTGAGATCCTTCACGCGGGGCATGTCGCCCCCATTCTCCAGCTGAAAGGGAAAGTGCACAGCTTATGGGCACCCGACCCCCGATATCAGCTTCCCTTTGGTTCCTTGATCCCCATAGCCCACTGGGCTTGAAAGTGTCTGGCCCTGAAGCCCACAGTCGGCCATTCACCCAGCCACGGTCTTCAGGGAAAACCTCCTTTGCTTTCAGAGGATGCAAAGAGAACAAGAAAAGCATCTGAGCCGCCTCCCTGGGAAGTCAAATGCACTTCAGTAGCCCAAGCCTAGGGCAGAGAGTGACTGAGGGGCACGAAGTCGCAAGCAAACAGCCCCCTAGCCCCCAGACTCCCGCCCCGGGAGAGGCGGGAGCAGATGCAGGAGGATGTGAAGGAGGAGATGGGGTCTTCCTGAGGCGTCCAGCCCCATGGCCCCTTCCCTCCTGCTCCCCGAGTTCCATCCAGTCAAGCCTGGCTCCGTGGGGCTCTGGCTCTGTGCACATTACAATAGGTATTTGTTGAGCTGAATTGAATTTTAACTAGTGACTCATACATCTCTAGGACTCAAACACTGCCCTGCTTCATCTCTAAAAATGCCAGATGAGAATAACATAAGAAATGCAGCCGTTTGCATAGACAATTCACAAAGGGGGAAATGCCACATGGAAAAATACTCAGATTTTTTGGTAATAAAGGAAATGCAAATTAAAAAATGAGATGTCATTGTTTCCATCCCAATGAACACGAGGGATATGAAATGACAATGCTCCTCACTGCTGGGCACCCCAAAGTGGGGTTCACTCATTTAATGCACAGGGACGGGCAACTTGATCTCAAGTTTGATCCCATTATCAAGAGGAAAATGCACAGTCCTTTTTGGACCTCTGTTTTCTACTCTTGAGACACTCCTAAAGGAAATCAGTCTAAGTAAGTAAAATAAACCATTTTGTGCAAATGTGTTCACCAGACCATTCATAAGGGTTCACTATCAGAACCACAGGAAGCTTCCTGCAATGGAGAATGGCAAAGCAGCATCGTTTCTCACATTTACTCCGAGTGCTGGTGGAAGAGTTTGCAGCCATTAAAAACGGTGTTTGTAATTCAGAGATGCGTGCAGCCCACATCATCGCAGCAGCACCGACCATGGCTGAGCTCTAGAAACAATCCAAGCATCCATTGGCAGGTGACCAGAAGAAGATTGGGTATGTGTCACCATGCAGATATTAATTTAAAAAAAGGATGACATCCTGCCATCTGCTAACAGGGAGTTAGGCTTAGTGAACTAAACCAGGTGGAGAAAGACCATCTATGACTTCACTTTTTATATGGAAGATAAAGAAAACCAGAGAAAAAGCAAAACCAAACCAAACTCTTAGACGATAAGAACAAAACAGCAATGACTAGAAGGGGCGGGGTGACAAAATGGGGTCGGGGGACCAGTTACGTCGTGCAGGATAGGAATTAGAACTTGGGTTTTGAACTTGATGTCGTATATTCAGATGTTGAGTTATCACGCGTTACACCTGGAAAATATGTAATGTTATAAGCCAATGTGATTTCAAGAAATGGCTTTTAAATAAACAGGTGTTCAGAGGCAACATTAAGTGTATTAAAAAAAGATTGAAAGACAAAAGACAGAGCGATGTGAGTGACGGTTGTCTGTGCGTGACAGGTCTGCGGGTATTTTCTTCCATTTTTCTTTGCACTTTGAAAAGTTTGACCAGTAAGCACATGTCCCATTTGTGTCTGTGGGACTGGGTTTGGCGGACGGGGTGACCCCCAACTCACCACCTCTCCAGGTCAATTGGTTGGATGCGCTAAGTATTGGGGCTCCCGGGTGGGGTCTCCTCCCGCCTCCCCTGCAGGCTGGCTCTCCCCGGCCGCACAGTAGAGGACCCACGTGTAGTCTGACCCCCAAAGGCCCAAGGTTTCCAATGCAAAATGCCGCAGCTCCGGAAAAAGCCAAGCCAGAGAGGCCCTCTGTGCCCAGGGGGTGCCCGGGCGGCCGCTCACCGCGTGGTAGTGGTTGGCGGTCACGTGGGCCAGCCAGGGCTCGGGGAACAAGTTCATGTGCCTCAGCTCCTCCAGATCTTTGCCTGGGAAGAAACACGAAGGGAACATTTTAGGGACTCATCTACAACAGAGCCGCACAAGTCTCATTTACGGAGAGGGGGGCGCCAGAAGCGGGGGCGTGGAGGCCTTATTTCAGGTTTGGTTGATGAAATGGGCGCAGGACCTGGGAAGCGCCGTGGCTGTGTCCAAAATCCACTCCTTTTGGATCCCAGATTAATTCTCGCTTAAGAATTTGCACAAATACGTATCCGAAGGGACAGATTCTCTCCAGGTTGGATGGCAGGTTGGATTTATCGTTTCAACGATGCCAGGACCTCGTCTGAACTGCCTACTATGGTGTTCTTTGAAGTTTAACTTAGAGTATTTTGAAAGAACTGTAGTCCCAACAACTCTGCAAGAAGCAGCCGCTGCCAGGGGCCCCACTGGGTGGCTGAGAGCCACAGTCAATTAAAGAAGAGGCCTCCCAGGTCAGCTTTGGCCAATGAACAAGCTCTAAAAATATTTCAGTTCTCAGAATATTATAAAAATAAAATACTACCTGAAAAATAGCAGGAAGACATTTAGGCTGTACAAGGGTCCGATTCATTGCTTGGGCTTTTATTTTTCTCCCCACTTTTTCCCAGGTCTCCCCTCCCAGGACCCCGGGCATCATTGGGTCTGCGGAAGCCAAAGCGGGGTGGGGGGCTCCTCGGCGGAAAGAAGGGGACGTCAGGTGACCAATGATCTGGAGGGACTTGGACAACTCCCTGGGCTCCGTCACCCGGCCCTGGGTGCCAGAGCGCTCCTGCCATTGGGGTCACCAGAAATGGCTTTGGAAAAGTTCCTTCTGGATGCAAAGATCTCAGAAGGTGGCCTCCTGGGCTGCCCCCCCCACACTCCCCAATATTTCCCTCTTCCTTCCAAGCCGCAGCTGCCTTCCCTGGCCCAGCTTCAGGCTGAGGGAGCTCCAGCATGGGGCACAGACTAGAGCTCCCCCGCACGGCCTGGCGAGCCACCTGGAAGGGAAGGGGTGCTGCCTCGAGGCCCTGGGGAGGGACACAGCTGGCAGCCGTGCGCACCTTCACAATAGATAAGCCCCTGCCTTCTACCGTCACTTTGCAAGGAAGCTCTGAATACCCCCATTTGACAGACTAGGAAACTGAGGCCAGGCAGTGACTTCGCCAGTCACCCAGCCGGGATGGGATGAGCCAGGTCTCAGCTGATTACTCTGGAAAGGTCTGGTGGGGCTTTCAGTGAGGGGGTGAGGGAGGCGTGGCTGAGGGCAGGCAGGCCCCCCACAGCCTCCCGGCGGGGGCACGCGAGAGGGCTGGAGCTCACCTCTGGTGATGCCGTGCAGACGCAGGCAGAGGAAGAGCGGCATCAGACACTGCCCCATGTCCCGGTCCAGGAAGGCGCACTGCTTGGGCAAGCTTCACGAAGGCACAGAGAGGAACAATGGTCTTTAGGAAGCGCCTTTCCAGGCTGCACCATGGCCCGTGAGAGCCAAGTCGCTGAGACGCAGGGTTTCACCAGCCAGAGCCCCACTGCCCCCTCTGGGCGGGCGAGGGGCCGCTGAGGTCACCCTGGGGCAGGCTGACCCCGGACAACAGGGAGAAAGCGGTCTGTTCCTCGTGCCCGCTACTGCGGAGCCATGCACACAGTAGGCGCCAACACACACTCACTACAGGGGGAACACGTGTCACTGGTTTACGGGGGATCTCAGGACACATCTTCTCACTGGAGTCTCACAAACTCCTGGTGGGACAGACTGGTCATGTGTGCCCGGCTCCATTTTGCAGATGAAAAAACAAAGGCTGAGCTGGGACTCAAACCCGGGACCCGAGAGTCCTCCTTCGTGCCTGCTGCCTCGGAATAAGCCGCTGGTGTAGGCGCGCAGAGGCACTTGCGGTGGGGTGAGAAAGCGCGAAAGGCCTGACGCGTGGGTGACTGGCTTTAGCAACTGGCGTTAGTTTCTGAAACACTCAGGGCTGACACCGACGTCCAGTTCATGTCAACACAGCCGAAGGTCAGGGCTGGGTTGGGAGCATCGGATTGCCCACGAGCAGACAGACACACACCCACCACTCCTGTTTGGAGACAGCCTGCTCGTAAACGGTCACATCTCACAAATAGGGCACTGGGGATCATTTTTCCAAGTCCCTTTGGAAACTTAGAATCATCCCCCGGGGCAGCTTCGCGTGACGCCAGCCACGGGCACCGGTCGGCAAGTTTTCCACGAATCGGGAGTGAGGTCTGGCTCACACCCTGTCCCAGCCAGATGGCACCACTGACCCCACGTCCCGTCTCTGTTTGGAGCCACTTGCCAAGCTGCCCTGGCCATTTGTTTTCATAAGATCTGGGAGTTCCTGGGACACTCCAGCTCCTCTCTGAGTCAGGGGTCCCAGGAGACAGATTTTGGGTGCCGAGGTGTGAGAGGGGAGGGAAGTCACCAACCAGTGAATGGGTCATTGATTATTAGCACCTGCTGGGTTTCTGTCTCCGGTGGTGGACAGACGGTGGGCAGACAGAGCGGGCAGAACTGAAGGGAGGGGACACTGCACACGGCTCTCAGCAGTGCAGGCTTCTGACCTCGGGAGCACTGCCCAGGCAGGCAGAGCTGGCCCGGCGCGCTGAGACATGATTTCTCATGGACAGACAGCCCTCGCCGGCCTCCTTTCCCCGATCTGGGTACCCCTCTTTCCCTGCTTCGTGTCACCGGTAACAGAGGAACAAGCTAAATGGCATTGTGGCTGGACACAGGCGTCCGGGAGGGAAGAAGGGACGGCGCTGGCTCCGCCCTGGCCTCACCGGCTGCTGCTCAGGGACCCCGGCATGGCCACGCCAGAGGAGCCAAAGGTTGGCATGGCTGCCCCTGGCGCTGAGCGTGTGGTGCCGAGACCTGGGCGCGAGCACTGACTTGACTTGACCGGGACAAACTTCAGGGCCTGGTGTCTTCCTGACCGAAACCGAGCAGCCCTTCGGGGAGGAGAGTTCGCAGTTCCTAGGTACCGAGAGGTACCCGCCCTGGGCACCAGGCCCCTGCGGCAGACTGCTGCTCCGGAGCCCTTGGGGCGCACCTGCTCACTCCCCCACTGCGTCTGCTCAGGGTGGACTCGGCCAGCTGGCCCGGCACTTTCTGCTTTAGCCTTAACACACACACTTTGGAATTCTGGCACCTTCCACCGCCGGATGAGCCTGGAGGGCACTGTGCTGAGTGAAATGAGCCAGACACGCAAGGACAAGTCCCGTCTGATCCCACTCAGGGGCCTGGAGCAGCCGAGCTCAGAGGCAGCAGCCGGCAAGGCCGCCGGGCAGAGGGGAGGGGCGCGGCCGTCTGGGTGGCGAAGGTGAGCCCCGAAGGTGAGACGCTGGAGCGGCACGAAATGCGCTGGGCACCGACGGTGTTCAGAAAGGCCAAGTTTGTGTTCTGTGTATTTGACCATATGGAAAAAGAATGAAGGTTAAAGCTACTTCGTTCCATGGAAAATAACTGAATTCTATGTTACACGGTAAGGGGACGTTTGGAAAAGACGCACTTTGGGGTGATCGCTCACGGTGAGGAGCGAGCATGGCTTTTCTCTAATGCTGCTCGGTGGACAGGATCCGGCACCCCTGAAACCCAAGAACCAGAGGCAGCCCGTTGCCTCCTATCACCCGAGTGTGGTGGACGAGACGGCTACTGTCCCCACCGCCACCGACCGGACGTCACCTCTGCTCAGCGCGGCCTGCCGGGGTGCGCGGGCCTCTTGGGGTGAACTGAGCCATGGACCCCCAGCAGGAGCCAGTGACTCCTGCATCAGAGTCACTTCACTGCATCAGAGGGCCTTCCTCATGTCTCCGAGCGGAGAGGGGGAGGTGGGACCGGACTCGGGGGCCAGCTCGAGACCGCCCACTTTATTCAGTGTCCCGTCTGTCCCTGCCCCCCGAGCGTGGCTCTGCAGAGAGGGCGGCTGTGTGTGAGGCTTACTCTTGGCTTCCCGGCACCGCTCACAGTGCCCGGCGCGCCGGCAGTCAGTGCGTTGAGATGAATGAGGGGAGGCTCAGTGGGGGCCGCCAGCTCTCGGGGCTCAGTGCCCCTCCTCACGTCGCTTCACACCTCTGCTCGGCCACATTTGTTTTCCAGGAATCCGGGCAGTGCCAGCCCTGGTGTGTTCATGCACACACATGCGTGCACATACAGGTGCGTGCACACACACGAGTGCACACACAGGCACACACAGACTACCCCCGGCCAATTTTCAAGACTCGCGGGGTCCTGTCGGCTGTCGCCAGGCTTATCTGTCAGCCCAGTCCCACCGGACGTGCCTGGGAGCCCCGCCCAGTGTCCTCTCCACTGTGAGGCGGCTCCAACCTCGGTCCGAGGCAGCCCTGGCTTTGGAAACTGTCTGACGGCAGGTAACTGGTCTGCCCTCGGCGGGGGCTCCAGGCACACGTGCCCCTCTGCGTCCCCCTTCTTGCTGTGGGTGGGCAGCCCTCAGGACGTGAGGGTGGGGGCACCAGTAAGGAGGTGAGAGAGGTGAGAGAGGAGGTGAGAGAAGCAGCGAGAAGCCAGGCCAGCAGGAGTCCTGCCGTCCCCAAGGAGACGACCTCCCTGCACAGGCCTGGTCCTCTGAGAGAACAAGGTACGGGTCCTCTCGGGAAATTTCAAAATGGGAAATTTCACTATTCTGGCCAAGCTGCCAAGAGACACTGCGTCAGGGAACCCGACGTTGGGGGTGACGCTGTGGTCACACCTGCAGGTGCCATTCACTCATCATAAGAGACACAGGCCTCTGCCAGCCTGGCACAGCAGCCAGAGTGTCCCCTTGGACTTCCCTGGCTTGGCCCTCGGGGGTGCAGGATGTGGCTGGGGGGTCTCCTCAGCAGCCCCCCTCTCACAGTGTCGGGGAGAAGGGGGCACTGGTGTTGGCAGGCCTGTGTACACCCCCACAGCCCTTGTCTCTCTGCGAAGAAGCTCAGAGGACAGTGCGCCCAGCATGCAGGCGCGATCCAGGGAGACTTCCTGCAGGAGGGGCTGCTAGGGAGTACATTCGGGGCAGCTTCAGTTGGGTGGTGCGTAGGTGATTTGGAAACATGCAAATGGTTTCCAGCGAGGAAGACTGTGCAGAAGGATCAGGTGCGTGGGGGAAATGCTGGATGGAGGGGTGAGGTTTGGGGGGTCAAAATGGAACCAATATGGAGTCAAGAGATTGGAGAATTAGCGTGTTGAGGAATACCTTGTCAAGGAGTGCTTTGAGATTCCAGCTCAGGAAGGACATGGAAACCCCACTTTCATTTTGGGGCCACACACCTCAGTCCCGCCATTCCAGTTTGTTTCTCTCACATTGAAAACAGTTTCAATGACTCAGTCACACCCCAGCTCCTTTCCCATCACCCCGTGCTAAGACCTTCCAGCGGGAGAGCCAGCCCGGAACCAAGGACCAATTTTCCTGGGGGGCATGACTCATAGGAAAACATGTCTCTTGGGCTATTAAAAGAATGGGGGGGATTTTAAACATTTGGGCTCAAAGCAAATTATATAGAAACCAAGCAAAGAACAGACAATTCCGGCGCTGAATACTGCTTTCCCCGGATAATGAGACACACAAAAAACGGGTTCTCTACCTAACTGATGCACAGATGTTCCAGAAAAGGATCAAATGCTTGAGAATGATGCAATGAATATGGAAGAGGGTTCACGCGCACGAAAGAAATGGGGTTTCTTGGCTTTTTTTAATGCACCTTACTATGCTTGGCGCCCCCACCCCTGCTGCTTTTAATAGCCCCTGCATTAAATAGCCCAAGAGAACCGGACAGTGAGCAGAAAGCCCCAGCTACTCCCGTGCAGGGCAGAGCCCCCCAGCGCCCAGGGACCCTCTGCGGTCAGTGTGCAGGATGGCAGCGGACTTCACCAGGAAGGTGCACAGAGGAGCCCTTCCATTACTGCTTTCACCTCCCCCAGGCTGCCGAAGCCCACTCTGGAATGGCCCCCACGGTTACGTTACCTGCTGAAAAAGGCCAGCACAGTTTCATGGATCGGAACAGTCTGATTTTTGTGGTTCAGTTGCAAGTAGACCCACAAGAGCATTGTTTTCAGGAGATGAAATTCACTGAAAGTAAACAACCTGGTCAAAATAAAAGATAAGGAAGACGTTTTAGGATGAGTCAAAAGTCATGCCTCTGTAAGAGAATGAGACGTTCACAGCGACTTTAGGAATGAGGCCAGCCCACCCGAGTCTGCAGGTGGCCTCAGACAGTGACAGGAAATGGCTTCCCCAGTCTCCGGGCTGGTGGGTGGCAAGCCGGGCTCTACCCTGGCCTGATCTGCCCGAGTCCCTGCCCACCTGCTGTGTGGCTGCAAACAGCAGGCACCGCCTAATGAGCAATGAAGCCTGTTTCCAAGATGTCGCCTCATGTTCTTTTATCAACCCCAACTCAACAATCCTGCAAAGCTGGGCTATGTGCTTATTTGTATAGAAGTAGAAATTGGGGCCTCCCTGGTGGTGCAACGGGTTAAGTCACAGCACTATGAAGCTATCTGCAGCCACTGCAGCACGAGTTCAATCCCTGGCCAGGGAGATTCCCACATGGCGCAGCAGACCTCTCCTGCCTCGCCTGCTGCTCCCCTCAGCAGTGTACTTCAATCTGCCTGTTCTGCTCCCCACTCTGTCTCTGGTGAATCCTCTCACCACCCCATACCTCTAGCCTACACCTCAGTTCTTGTATGCATAAATAAATAAATCTTTAAAGAAGTAGAAATTGAAGCAGACCTCACGTTTATTCTAGAAGCTAATGTTTTGTATATATGAGTTTTTGCATTACTTTTGACTTTAGAATATTGCACTAAAATATACTTCAGCTCGGGGGCCTGGTGGTGCAGCAGTTAAGTGCTGCGCTGTGGAGGTGTCGTCAGTGGCGATGTGAGTTCAACGCCCGGCCGGGGAGATTCCCACATGGCGTGACAGACCTCTCCTGCCACGCCCGCTGCTCCCCTCAGCAGTGTGTTTCTGTCCATCTGCCTGTTCTGCTCCCCGCTCTGTCTCTGGTGAACCCTCTCGCCGCCCCATGCCTCTGGTCTGTACCCCAGCTTGTATGCATAAATAAATAAATCTCTAAAATAAAATAAAATATACTTCAGCTCAATGGCTGATGTGTTAATTTTTGCAAGGCTTCACTGCCACCATCTAGTTCCAGTTTCCAGTGAGGACTGAACGTGAGTCTGGCCACATCTGGAGTGAGTCAAGTTCAAATCTCAGCTCTGCCCCAAGCTGGTTTGGCATCTCCCTCAGCCCTGATCCCCTCCTCCACAAAAGTTCTATCATCGATTATAGCAGTTTGGGGGGTAGATGAGGGAGTGGGGATAGTCCCCAGAGATGCCCATGACTGCCACGACAAATTTCTGTGGACCAAGAGTCTACAAACAACACAAAGGCTCCTGGTCCTGGATGTAAGAAGTAGAAAACGGGTCTTGCTGGGCTAAGGTCAAGGTGTGGGCAGGTCTGCCTTCCTTCTGGAGGCTCTGCGGGAGAATCGTTTCCTTGTCTTTGCCAACTTCTATGGCCACTGGCATCCCTTGGCTTGTGGCCCCTTCCTCCATCTTCAAGCCAGCAACACAGCATCTTCAGATTCCTCTACAGTGCTCTTCAGCTTCCCTCTTCCACACCGAAGGAGGCTTGTGATTCTACCAGATCCTTCCTGGCGATCCAGGATGACCTCTCCATGTCAAGGTCACCTGATGAGAAACCTCTCTCCCCTCTGCAACCTTAATTTCCCTTTGCCACACAACTTAACATGCCCATGGGTTCCGGGGCTGGGCTGCTCACATCTCCGGGCCCACCACGGAGCTGGAGCTGGCCACACACACAGGACTGTGTGGCTCAGGGCCCGGTGTAAGCACCTGTCATCAACAGCAGCTCCGGCTCCCGCGTGGCAGGACTGGGTCCCAGGTGCCCATGCTGCTTTATGTGGCTCAGCCAAGAGAGGAGGCTTCTCCAACGGCCCTGATGTCTCAAAGCCCTAAAATGACATTTCTCAAACCCAGTGGTCTTCTCATGGCTGACTATGGGGACTGTCATGGAGGGTGGGGCTGAGGTCTGGCCTCTGCAAGGCAGCAGAGGTGTCACTCATTCACGCCTCTTGTTTATTTTTAGACCACCTGCAGAGGCCGGGTCTCTGTGCTTGACCACACAGGGCCCACACGTGCCAGCGTCTGGCCAGCAACAGTGAGGCAGGATGGGGGTGCTACAGAACCACCTGGTAGAACACTTCCATGAACTGCCAGGACTGTGGCCAGGCCTGGCTGGAGATCTGCTGACTTCTGAGGCAAACCCCAGGCTGAGGGCCCCCAGCCCAGAAGGTTCTCTGAGGCCTCAACAAGGAGGGCCCCTGGGGGCTCCACAAATGGGGACGCCTGCCTGGAGGACTGGGGCGTCTAGAGAATTCCTGAGCCCTGGGATGCAGCTCTCGTGCTATCACAGTTTGTACAACAGGGTAAGCTCCCGGGAGCACTGAGAAGGAAATTCACTGCAACCAAAGCCTCAGGCCCGGGAGGTCAGGAAGCCTGTGTCTGTCCGCCAGGCTGTTCACACAACGGAACCAGAACCCCAAGGACAGTGAAGTCAGAGTGACGTCATCCACCAAGGATGAATGTCCGGAAAGCCAAGATCTGCTAAGAGGTGGAAGTTGCTCCAGTAAGCTTTGACACCCCCACACCCACATCAGCAGCGGGGGGCATGGGCCCCACCCTTTGGGAAGTGAGGCCGATGGATTGATGCCCCATCCCTGGCGCGAGTAGGGAGCTGAGCCTCTTGCCTTTCAGCCACCTCTGTGCACGGGGTACCCCTCTTCCTGGGCCTCCTGTTCTCACCTCCCTCAAGCTTTAAGGCAGCAGCGTGCACACATGAAGGGGGCGAGAATTCCCCTCGGGTGCAAGTGCAGTGGGGGAGCTCTCTGCTGGCCCCCAGGGCTCCCGCTGGTGACTTTCCTGGGCCGCGGGGGCTCCCCTCCCCGAGTGCAGGGCTGGCCCTGGGCCATCCGGTCCGTGCAGATGGTTCCGAGGGGAGAGCCGGGAAGCAGGACTCACGTCCCAGGGTCTCCCCACTGGTCAGTCTAGACGCCCGCACGTCATGTCCTTGACCCCTTTCAGGCCCAGCGCTGACCAGAGCAGTTGGCTTCTGGCTCTGGTTGGGTATTTTCCCCTTTCTGGGTTAAGTGGTGCGGGTGAGGCAGCTCAGTCTTTCCAAGGGAGGGGCAGTTACGACAAGTCCCGGGCCACCTGTTTATCTTATCCTCAGAGGTTGCACAACCTTTGCTCATTGGGGGAGGAGGGGAGCTTGCCGGGAAAAGTTGAGGGGAGCAGAGCAGAATGACCCTGGGAGGCCTCCCGGGGCCTGGGGCTGCTCCAGGGCCTGGGTCCTGGCGTCTTATGAGATAACAGGGTCCCCCGGCCAACTCCGGGCCCGTCCTACCAGCCTCCTTTCGCCAATGTGATGGCACAGCAAGCTGCTTGGTGAATTCCAACCAGTAGAAAAAAATCTTCCCAGAACTCTTCCCTGCAGTTAGAATGTTTCCTACCACCTATGCAAAAGAAACACTTCTTTTCTAACATAGCACTCACATTTTTAGGGGAATTTAGCTCTCTGTTTTGAGGTTCACCTAGAGGGAGCACAGTCTCAGCAAGTTGGCAATGGATATTGGATCCTTGGAAAGAGATGAGACGTGTCAGTGCAGCGGGGACTCTAAGGGGAGCCCACAGTGCGGGGGGGGGGGCGCCAGGACGGCGAGGGACAAAGATGTCAAGAGGAGGCGTCCTTGGGGCTGAATCTCCTGGTATTTGCATTGTGGCTGTATTTTATTTTATTTTGTATTGCAAAGATTTATTTATTTATGCACACAAGAACTGGGTGTAGGCCAGAGGGGTGTGTGGGGATGGTGAGAGGACTCACCAGAGACAGAGTGGGGAGCAGAACAGGCAGATCTACTGAATACACTGCGGAGGGGAGCAGCGGGGAGACAGGAGAGGTCTGCTGCCCCACGTGGGTCAGCTCCCTACAGGGGATCGAACTCAGGCCGCAGTGGCTGGCAATGGCTTGATAGTGCAGAGACTGCAACCCCTGCGCTCCCAGGGAGGCCCCCTGTGGCTATATTTTAAAAGAGCCTATTTATTAGAAAATAAACCCTGAAGTACTTGGGAACACGATGTAGGCAACTTGCCCTCAAGAGTCGCAGGAAAAGGCCTGCAGCAGATCCGCACAGAGACGCAAAGCCCGGGCACCCGGGTTGGCAGCACGCGGCCAGGGAAAAGCAGGTGCCATCTGGACTCTGCTGCGCTTGCAACTTTTGTTTGCGATCACTGTCATGTAAAGTAGTATTTAAAATACAAATTAAAACATACAGAGTGTCCTTTGGACTTAGGACTTCCACTTGGAGGCACTTAACGTGGGAAAATCAGTGGAGCTGAAGGTAAATTCATGTGGGCTGCCGCCAAGGTTCCACCTGAGCAATAAAACACTGGAAATGACCTGAAATGCCAACCTCCAGGAATAACTCCAAGCCGTCCGCTGGGGCCCGGGGATGCCACCCGCAGCCCTACCCGGCGGCGCCCAGGAGCTCAGCCGGGAGACCCTGAGCTGCCGTGGCGGGGGTGGGGGGGGCGGCAGCGAGGCAAGGGCTCCACCAGACAGACTGGAGGGGGTCACGAGCAGGTGCCAGGCCCTGAGTGAGCGGTCCCTGAGGTGGCCCAGAGAAGCGAAGGCGGTTTGGCTCCTGCTGGGGCCCACGGCGAGGGGCCGCGGAGAGCAGCACTGTCTGGGAGGGGCCCACTGAGCCCAGAGGGACCCCAGGGCTCCGGCTGACGAAGGAACCCCGAAGCGATGACGGTTGGGCCGGGGCACCCAGTGGGGTGAGCCTTCAGGTCACAGAGGTCGGGAGGTCCGGGGGGTCTAGGGGGCCCAGCGCCAGGGGGAGAGGGCTCAGGCTGGCCCTAGACCCTGAGAGCTTTTATTTTCCTTTTCTGCTTGTCCATGTTTTCCAAACTTCCGCAAGGAGTATGTACTAACAGGGTCAGGATTGTTTTAAATTCCTTACACAAGAATAATCAATTACCAGTTGGCTGATGAGACAGTGAACCCCCAAAACATACTTCTCTGATGAGGGAGCACGGAGACCCCCTCCCCCACACGGTACCCCTTGTCTCTGCCTCCACCGAGGCCGGGTTGACCATAGGGCTGGAGGTTTGGGGTGGAGGCATGCTGCCCACTGGGCATGTCCACAAGGGGGGGTGCCCCCCGGCGGTGCCCTTCTGGCACCAGCCCTGCTCCCCTAACACCGACCTCCCCCACCTGGGGACAGTTTCCGGGGAACCAAGTCTGACCTGGGGGACCTCAGCACTTTCAGGAGCAGCTCCTGTGGGATTCTCCGGAGGTAGATCTGCTTCCCCACCAGAGGGACCAAGTTCATTTCCAGCCACTTCTCGCAGGCGCTGGTGAGCTGCTCCTCTTTGTACTGGGGAAGCAAGGACAGCCCGCTGCAAAGGCATCCCTGCGCTCCCGGCGCCTCTGCTGGGCGGGGACCACACTATACCTCTGCTCCGGCCGGCGGGAGGCAGGTGGCTCAAACCTTCACTTGAAAAAACACACACTGCAGCAGGTAACACTTTCTGAGTGTTTGCCAAGCTCAGCGCCCCTCACTAGGCTGATCTCAACCAACACTCCCCTCAGCTCTCTGCGGTCAGTTCCCGATTGTCCCTATTTTACCCGAGGAGAAATGGAGGCCCCGAGACCCTGCCCTCGCCTGGCCACAGACTCGGAAGTGTGCGTCCCACCCCGGAATCCCCGGACTAACGTCAGGGCTGACCAAGAAGGCCCCTTGGGTGCACCCACATGGAGCTCTGAGGCTATGTGCCCGGCAGTGAGAGTGCGGGGAGAGAGGACAGGGCTTCGGGACCAGGCGCCTGGACAGGGCCTTAGTGCACGGAGCGTGTCCTCACGGGGTGGGGGGGTCCTTCCCGAGGCAGAGTGGCTGAGAAACGCTGGCTCCGAGGACGATGCCAGCGCCCAGGGAGTGTCTAACTGCAGCAGTGTGAGGGCAAGGCCAAGGGACTCTTGCAAAACAGGCACTAGCACCCCCGGGGCGCTGCTAGGACCGCGCCGAGACACGCGCCCTGCGTGCTGGCGTCCCGGGGAGGCGTCCGGCCTCGGGGGGGCCGTGCGCAGTGGCTCGAGTCCGCCAGGCCCCTCAGAGCCGCACCATCGTTGGCTCCCCCGCCCGCCTCCTTGGCTAAGGGTCCCTGGACAGCCTTTATCCCAACAGGGACACCCCGACGCGCCCCTGGACACTCCCCTCCCCCACCCAGCAAGGCCGCCCCACTAGGGCGTCCGCGGTTTTGATGAGAAAGGTTGTGCCTTCGGTTTCTTCCCTAGATGAAGGCTTCCCCACTTTTTTGGTAGTAAAATTGTCCTTTTAAAAACAAACTGATTTTAGGAAATTTTTCACTTGGAAAAATAAAATATCGGTGCCCTTAACACTTTGTGTGCCGGTGCCCTTTAAATTTACCAGCCCTTGGGGCCGGCCCTTTTCTGTGCCACCGCATGAATGGTAGAAGCATTCCATAAAACACACACAGCTCCTGAACTACTGGATATTAAAAAAACGGTCATATCTCTCATAAAACACCTGACACTTTCTCCAAAACAATGTGTAAAGCTTCTAGACTGAGTACGATCCAAGAAATAGCTCCTAATAGTTCCAGATAAATCCACCGTGGCGTGAAAAACCGGAGACTAGATGAACACGTATTACTACGTGAGTGGCCGCCTGATACTGGTGACAAAAACATGCACTAATACGTGAGCGGACCACGGAGTGCTAAGTTGGTGCAGTGGGACAGGCCTTAGGGAGCCTGCCGGGAGCGGGGTCAGAGACGGGGAACTCCAGCAGGCGCCCGCCCAGCTGTTCTCACCTTGTGGCCAGCCAGGTAGAAGTTCTTGATGGTGCTCGGGGAGAGCCTGTTCATCATCAGGGTCACACACCTGCGGGGGAGAGAGCTCGGCTGTGCCCGGGCGGCAGCTGCGCTCAGAGATGCGGGGGGCGCAGGGCAGCCCCTCAGCGCCGGGAAGGGACATTCCCCCCAGGAGGAGCCTGGACAGTGGCCAGAGAATAGACCAGTGGGGACCGTTACAAAGAGCTTTGGGCCGAGGGAGGCGAGGCCTGAGGGGATGGCCACCGGCGTCCCCGGGCGGAACAGGTATTTCCCTTCTGTCCAGACCCCCCCAGTGCTACAGAAAGGACCTTGTCCCCTTCCTCTTCCTGCACAGGGTTCAGGGAGCAACTTGCTGATGAGATTCCCAGTCCTTCCTCAGCAGGCCTCACTTCCTCGGTCCACTTAGTCGTTAAGGATCCACTCGCTCAGCCCACGACGTGGACCAGGCACCCTGTGAAACCCTTGGGGTGCAAAGGGCAAAGCTGATGGGCCAGCGGGCAGCGGCAGCACACCTTGAGCAGACGTTTAAAGGGATAATCACGATACTGCAGCTTGTCCAGGATTAGAAGGCTAAAAGAACAAGCTGCCATGGGCATGCAGGAAAAGGGAAATCTAACCTGGGGAAGGACGAGGAGAAAAGGGACTTTGAAACCTGAAGGAGGGGCCTCCCTGGTGGCACAGGGGTTAAGTCTAAGCCTATGAAGCTATCAGCAACCACTGCAGTGACCCACATGGCACAGCAGACCTCTCCTGTCTCCCTGCTACTCCCCTCAGCAGTGTATTTCGGTTGATCTGCCTGTTCTGCTCCCCACTCTGTCTCTGGTGAATCTTCTCACCACCCCACACCTCTGTCCTACACCCCAGCTCTTGTGTGCATAAGTAAATAAATCTTTAAAAAAAAAAAAAGCAACCTGAAGGAGGAGGACAAAGAATTTGCCAGACCACGAATGGGAAACCAGCACTGGGAGAAGAGGAAAGAGCATATGCAAAGGCCCTGAGGCTACAGCGCTGTGAGAGCATGGGGTCAAGACTACTCAGGAGGCGAGCTGGGACTGGGTGTGGTGGGTGGATATGCCAGGTGGATGGTGAGGTCATGGAATGTTCCACGAGACTCCCTGCATGGCTGATACTAGTCTCTCTTCAGCATAGTTCTCTCGATCTCGTGCCACCACCATCCCTTATCTCCCCGTTTCTCTCCCCCCCGCCCCTCCCTCTTGCCCTCAGTGCCCTTGTGTTGTTTATTAATTCACTAGCTTTCATAAGTAAAAATTTTATCAAATCATCTGCTATGTAAATGTCCGGGGTTGGTTTTTGTTTTTCTGACTCATACAATTTCTGTAAGATCTGATTGTTTCATCAAACAGGTCACCAGAGGACAGTACTGGACTCTCCACAGAAGTGGAGTTGTGAACTCATTACCAGCCAGTGGTCAGCCTAAGCCCTGCAGATACACACAGCTGGTGGACAAAGGTGTTAAGGGCACCCAGTCGCTCTTGTACATGTGCTGAAAGGTATTCTCCAACTAAGTCAGATCTCCAACCACACCCCTGGAGAATCGTTTTCACTGGGTAGCATTTTGGTATGAAAACTGCTGATATCAAGAAAAAACATTAATTAAAATTTATCACTGGTTCACTTTATGGGTATTGGTTTGGGCACTGGTCAGTAAGTGCTCAGTTTTATCTGATGAAGACACCCTGATTAAGAGCAGCTGTGCTTCTCCCCAGTCATTTATTTGTTTTTGTCTGAAGTCACTGATCAAGGTTCCCTTTTCATATTAGCCACTAGGAAGCTCAGTGCTCCACCTATAGCAGGAATGTAGGTTATATAACTTCTTATGTTATTTCAACCTCTCCAGCCTTGTTTTTCTCCTTTTTCATTTCTTTTCTTAAAACAATTTTTGTGCCCTATTATTCTATGTATTCTTTGAAGCCCCCTTTAATAAGGTGAGAAATAATGAATGAATTTATATTCATCCATTCATCCACACCTCGAGGGCATTCATTCTACCACAAGCAATGGTCTGCGTTTTGGGGAGCTGCTGGTAGACACCAGACTCAGCTGTCCTCTCTCGGGCGTGTTGGCCGGGGAGATCTCTCAGCTCCAGATCTTCACTGCCCCTAGACCTGCCTCCTGCTCCCCCTTCTTGGTGTCCCCTCATCTCTACCTGGGCTTCCAAAACAGCCTCTCCCAGTCTCCCTGCCTCCACCTGCTCCTCACATCCTGTGCACCCCTCCCAGGGCGCTCTTCAGGCGCTCAGCACACACAGAGGGCTTACTCCCCTCCCAGTTTCTCTCCTTATTAATAGACCCCATGGAGCTCGCGCATGTGGTGGCCTTCAGGTCTGCCTGACTGGGGTGCCCCCGGCCTCCCCTCACCTCTCCATCTCACACCCCTTCCCCACTCCGGTCTCACTGGGGCTTAGTGGCCGAGAGCTCCCGGTTTCGATGCTCCTCTGCCCAGGTTCCCTCTCGCTCACCCTTTAAGGACTGGAATTGTTTCAGCTGGGCTCAACTACCACCTCCCTGTGGGCACCTCCCTGGTGAAGTAGCCCTGGAGCTGCTCCTCCCTGTAGGACCCTCCATGAAACCACAGGCCGCCAGGAGGCAACCCTCCCAGCATAAGCCAGCCAGTGCCTGCTCTGGTTGGTTCTGGAAATGCCTGCCACGAACAGAAAAAGCCCCTCTCCCCCTGGAGCTGCTGGTCTCCCTGGGGGCTGGGCCCATCAGCCAGCCCAGATGTGGGGTGCTGGGGCTTCTCCAGGTTCTGGCTTTGCCAGGACGCACATGTGGGCAGAATTAGCTGGTGCGGAGTTGGGCTGCAGAAGTTCGTGCCCCAGAGACTGCCTCCTTCCCGTGAGCCCACCAGGTGAGGCAGGACTGCTGAGAGCTGGCTCCCACACCTCAGAACCCAGAGCAAGCGCTTACCCAGGCCCACCCAGCTGTGCCCACAGCCAGACATGTGGGTGAGTCCAAGCAACAGCAGGGGGTGTCGCCACCTGCACACACGTCACCCCCTACAGATGGGCGCCTCGGGCAAGTGATTCAGACCAAAGCGGCCCTCTGGTGGCTGTGCCCTGGCTGGCAGCGCAGCGGAGATGACCTTTGTGGGCTCGTCCAGCAGCGGAGAGCCAGCGCCCGCACTCACGCTGGGGCCCAGGCCACACCCTGCAGCTGCGCCGTCCGCCTCTCAGGGGCAGGGGTGCCCCAGCCCTGCCTGTGCCTGGCCTGCCGGGCCCACCCAACCTCTGCAGGGCCAGGCGGCCCCTCCCGGCAGGCTGAGGGCGGCCCAGTGGGGCCAAGTCAACTTTGACTCATCATGGTCGCCCATGTCCTTCCCGGACTGGCGTCCAAAACAGGCCTGAGGAGGAGAGAAAACAAAGGGCCTTCTGCGCCCGCTCAGCCCTCAACAAGCTGCACTAGGGTCTGACCGAAGCTGGGCCAGCAAGTCAAGGCCGCGTCACCGCCGCACCTGAGCAAAGCGAACGGGATAGCTGCGGGGTCAGGCCAGGGCCCCGCTCTCCCTCGTGTGCCGGCTACTGGGCTCGGACGCTGTGTGGTGTGGGGGCTGCTCCCCCTCAGGCCTCTGTCTCCTCACCTGTAAAGTGAGCCTGGTGCCCCCCTCCCAGGAGCAGGGCAAGGGGCTGCCCCCCGTTGGGCCGAGAACAGCGTCTGGCCACAGCAAAGAGGCCCAGCTCACAGCCCTCCTTGCTGGCACCCCGAACTCCCAAAAAAGCCCTTGGAAGCAGGCAGGACAGAAGCGATGCGCCCGTCACAGCTGAGGCCCCGAGGCCCGTGGATCCCAAGGAGCAGATGACACGGGGCTGAGCACGGCCCCCGGGGCTCACCACGGCCCCCGGGGCTCACCGCGCTGCTCCTGGCTACAGGACGGGCTTGGGCTGATGGAAACGGGGCGGGGGGAGTGGCCGTGGGCCCCGGATGCGGCAGGAGCGCAGGCGGCCCCTCACACCTACAGCTTCCCTGGCGCCCTCGAAGCCGCCCGCCTGGCTGGGAAGAGGAAGCGCCTCAGCTCCACACTCTGTAAAGGTCTCCTCGTCCTACCCCGACCACTCCCTCACGGCACCCCAAGCGGGGACAGAGGGGTTCACTGGGAAAGGCTGGGCCCCCGGAATGGGCAGTGGGTGGCTGGCATGCTGACTTTGATCTCTGCATTTTTCTCTTCCAAAAGACGGACAGTGACCGTGTAAATAGGGATATGAGGTTTTTAGCTGACACGGGCGGCGCGGCCTGAGGGAGGCGGCCGTCCCCAGTGGCCCAGTGTGGGCAGCAGATGAGATTTGGGAGAAAATGAGCACAGGCGAAACGGACGAGCCGGCGTGGCCGGAAATCGCTCTGTGCCCGCACACAGCTCCAGTGCGGCCCCCACCGGCTTCCCGTCCCGGAGGGGATCGTGGTGGGTTGGAGCGAGTCATTCCCGGGCTGAGGCTCCCGGGGCCTCACACGTCACTGACAGCGTCTCTGTTCCTTTGCAGGCTTGAGCCCTGCTCTGCAGAGCCCTAGGTCCTCGCCCGGGGACCGGGACTGGCCAAGGCCCCAGCCGGCCCGCCCCCACGCCCCTTACCTCTGAAACAGGCTGCCGAAGCGGAGGGTGTGCGCCGAGGCCAGCACGCCCAGCACCTCCTCCATGTTCACCTCCGCCTCGCGCACGTACAGGTTCTTTAGGGCCGTGGCAAAGGCTGGGGGCGAGGGCAGCACCCCAGAGAGCGTCAGTTTGGGTGCTGCACCCAAGGGCTTTGCCCGCAGGCTCCTCCCTGCTGGGTGCTCTGTGTGCATGAGCTGGGTGGGCAGATGGCCTCAGAGAAGAGGCACAGACAGTGTCTCTCTCACCGCCTGGCCTGGGGGAGCACCCTCACTGGCACAGCTCATGCCCGCCTCTCTCCTCCCCCCTCTGCACTGCTCCTTCACTTCTAACAAGCGCGCCCCGAACGCGTGACTTTTGCTTTTGCAATTGGGAGGCCTGTTTGCCCGACGCGGCCGCGGCCGGGGGGCGGGTGGACCTTACCAAATTTAGTGACCAGGGGGTCGTTGATCTTCAAGGAGATGATCACCTTCTTCATGGGGGGTTTCTGTCTGCTCTTCTCGGGCAACTGGACTAGTAAAGCAAAGGGGCAGGGATGCGCGGATGTGGTCGCCACACAGGGCAGGGTGCACGAGGGCCCAGCACAACCTTGAACTGGGCCCCTCCCTCCCCCTCTTTCTCTCTGTGCCCCTCCTCCCCCACCCTTTCTCTCGCTATCTGTGAGCAGTTTGGGGGTGAGGGCTGGGATTCGGTCCTCTCTGCGTCCCCAGGGCGGCCTGGCTAAGGCAGGCGCTCGCCGCGCGGGAGGAGGCGCTGACTGGCCCAGTGAGGCTGCTCGGTGTCCTCTCTGCTTTCACTGAAACCTCAAACGGGGGCTTCCACGGCGGCGCAGGGGTTAAAGCCTCAGCGCTATCAAGCTGTCGCCAGCCACTGAAGCATGAGTTTGCTGCCCAGCCAGGGAGCTGACCCACATGGCGCAGCAGACCTCTCCTGTCTCCCCGCTGCTCCCCTCAGTGTATCTCAGTAGATCCGCCTGTTCTGCTCCCCACTTGTCTCTGGTGATTCACCGCCCCCCCCCCACACCTCTGGACTGCACCCCAGCTCTTGTATGCATAAATAAATAACTCTTTAAAAAACAGAACCCTCTAATGAGTAAGAAAGCAAGGACCTCTGAGGTGCCTGGGATGGGGTGTTTGTTCTGCTAAATGTGCGCTCTTTGCCTCTTGGATTCCACCCTGGGGGGTGCGCATGTGCTGAGAGGGCAGCTGATCCTGCTCCTGGTGGAAGGGAAATGAGCAGGGGGCAGCCTGTGTGGCCAGTCCAGACGCCATCAGGGCAATTCACCAATAGCCAATGAGCCCCCTAATTAATAAGTGAGCAGCAGATCCGAACAATCACCAAAGAGGATGTGTGGAGGGCCAGGAGGCCTGTGAAAAATGCTCACTACCGCCCCCAGGAAGAGAGAAACGCGCTTAAACCCCCGTCAAGTACTCTCCCCCCAGCGAGAAGGGCCCACATGGCTCCCCGGTGCCCGCGTGGTTCCAGAACTTCACTCCTGCTTCCTCCTCTTCCAAGCAGCGACTGAGAACTATTATCCCCACTTTACAGCTGAGGGGACTGAGGCCAGATTCCGCTATGAGGGGCCTTGCTCTTAACTGACAGAGGGGCCTGGTCCCCACGCAGACTGCCGGATGCCAAGCTGGGGTCTCTCAAACCAAAGGGGCTGGGGCTCCCTCGCTGGGTGCCCATGGGGAAGTACCTCTCAGAAGCTTCTCCAGGTCCCTCGTGGGGCCGGTGGTGGTCCGGACCAGGGCCGCCAGGTAAAGCTTGGCCAAGGTCTCGGACTGAAACGCCTGGGGCAGGTGGAGCTCCCACTGGCAGCCCAGACACTCGAGAATCACATCTGCGGAGAGAAGAGGGTGCTGAACAAACACTCCGGTAACACCTAAGGTGCTCCCGCCCCCTCCCCACTGCTCGGCGGCCATCACAGAGCTGGCAGGCGGCTCGCTAGGCCCACTGGGACCAAAAGGGAGAAGGCGACAGCCTTCCAAGGCCAAGAGCCTGTGGCCAGCACCTGCAGGAGCCACCCTCACCTTGGGGTGTAGGAAAAGGCTTTGTGGAGCAGGGACGCCCCGAGGCCTCACCTGTCTCCCCATTCAGAGCTTCTCCACCTGCTACTTGGAGCCACACAATCCTGAGTGAGTGGCCTGCGTGTCCCCCCGGGTGGTCAGCCACGCCTTGGCTTCCACCGGCCAGCAGCGCCTGCTCCCCGAGTTGTGACAAAGAGATGTCTCTGGATATTCCCAGACAGCTCCTAAGCGACGTCCCCTGCCCTGGCCTGTACCTGGTTTCCTTCTGGAGCTCACAAGCCACCCCCAGAGCCACCCAATTCTGGTGACAAGAACTCACCTGGCTCCCCGCTTTGGATGGCCTTGTTCTTCAGACTCTCAGGGAAAACCTTCTGAATTTGCGAAAAGGATAACCTCAGGGAAAAATAGACACAAACCCAGCAGTTAACACCACACTTTGCTGTAACCGCCACATGCACCCGTCTAGGCAACCTGAAGGTCCTGGTCAGCCTCTTCACATCGGCCCTTTGGGGAGGTCCCCTGGGCCAGACTGGCCGCTGGCCCCGGCCGCCGAGGAGCTCACTCCTGCTTCAGTGTGGGGTTGGCCGCCCGAGGGAAAGGGCGCTGAGTGCCCCTCGTTGGGTGGGGGTTCGAAACAGTGTCTGGTCTGCGGAAGGTGCTCAGGTGGGCTCTGCCGGAGGGAGGGAGAGAAGGTTCTGTGCATTTCCCGGGGGTTAACCCTCCAGGACCTCTGCTGAGGGGCCACGTGCACTCAGTCCCAGGTGCCCAGAAACTGAGCTCGGGTCTCCCCCAGCCCCGCTGCTCCTCCTCCAGGCCCGTTTGAGGAAGGGGAGCCATCAGCGGGACGCAGGCAGCACCCGAGCCCCCTCACAGCTGGTCACCAGCCTGGCGCAGGGAAGTAGCTCCTGAATGCACCCCCTCTCTTTGCCCTTATGGCTATGGCCTTTGCCAAAGCTGTTGCAGGCCCCCTTAGTCACCCCCCTAAGTCGCCAGCCTGCAGCCTGCCCCTCACCTCAGAGCTGCTCTCCCCCGTTCTCCCTGCCGAAACTCCTCCCAGGTCTCCCCAGCGCATCCCCACTCCTCACCGCCTCAGCAGCCCCTCCCTCTGTGCTCCAGGCTGCACCCCATCTATCTCCTTCAGGGAGGCCCAGATAAACTTCCACCTTGCTTTTTCGGGGAGGGGGCGGCTGCCCCCGCCCGCTCCGGCTGCTACTATGGCTCCTTCCCTGCGACTGTGGGTGCCGCCCGCCTGGGCGCGCACCTCGCGCTCGCCCTGGTGGTCTCTGCTCAGCGGGGCGCAAGGGGGGCTGGGGGAGGAGCTGCTGCCTCCCCAGCACGGCACCCCCTGGCGGCTCGGTCAGCCGACACCGATCGGACGCTTTTCCATCAACACTGTTCGTCCCACTCCACAAGGAAATGAAAGTTTGAGTCGGCCATTCAGTTTGAAGACAGTCACCCCAAGAAGGTCCACCAGCCAGCCAGCGACCACATCCGGTCACCATCGCCTTCCCCCAGCTGTTTCCCAAGGGCCCTGGAGCCCCGAGGGCCAGGGCGCCTGGGGCGGGACTGGGGTGCGCAGCTGGTGTCCAGGCCCGCACTGCCCGCGCGCTGCCCATCCGAGTGGACACCACGAGTGACGCAAGCTCAGGAGGGCGGGGAGCTGAGGTTGTTTACCCACCGGGGGAGTGGACCTGACCCATGCCAGCCTCAGCCCCCGGGGGTTTGGGTCACACGTCCGGAAAGAGCTGGCCGAGGTCAGGCGTTCAGACGGTGGTCTCCAGACGCAGCCACAGCGGGCGACGCCCGTGAGCTCAACCACCCTCGCAAACATCACCGTCACCGTCTGAGCCGGGGTGCCGGGCGGCAGAAGGGCCGCGTTGCCCTCTGGTGCCAGGGCCACTGGCCAAGGGCTGCAGGTGCTGTGTTGCCCTCTGGTGCCAGGGCTGCTGGCCAAGGGCTGCAGGCGCCAAGGGGCACTGGGAGGCGAATGGCACAGAGGACGCCTGGACACCTGTGAGCTGTCCTGCGCTGATGCGGCAGGTGGGCTGTTGGGAATGTGCCGTTGGGCTGGGGGCTCTCTCCCCAGTCCTGACCCACAGGGAGGAACGAGGGGGGACGCTATGGGGGACATTCCCTAAGTTTCTCTCGGACAGATAGATGCCCTACTTGACGCCCTCAACTTGTAAAACTCCAGTTTGATGTTCTGCCCAGGGTAGAGTCACACAACACTGGGCCTGGATCCCAGCACCCCCCTTTGCTGCCACGTGACCTTGGGCCAGTTTCTTGGATTTGGGGCTTCCTTCGCACGTGCAAATAAGGATGCCTACTTTGGAGTTGCTGGGGGGAGAGAGCTGGATACTAAAATGCCTGACACTGGGTAGGAACGTTTGTTCTCTCACCAGCTCTTACCCACTCATCATTCTCTAGACTCACCTCTGCCAGAATTGCTCTCTAGTTAAGAAATCAAGGGGGTCCCTTCTTTCCATCCTTGCCTCTTACCATGACCGCCTCCTGCCCCCAGAGTGGACTTGATACTTTGGACAGCATAGAAGAAAAACTGGGGGACTGGAGGGCTCTGAGTCCCTTTTCCTAGAGCCCTAGCCCTGTGCAGTGACCTTGTCCTTCCCATGGCGTGGGCCTCGGGGCAGCCCTTCTACCCCTATTCTGGTGGCCCCAGCCTGGGGCACTTCCTGGTGGGCCCCTGGACTTGATCTCCTTACCTTTCCGGGTTCTTCAGAACTTCATCAAAGTCTATACACAAAGCTTTGCACTTCTGGGAAAGAGCCAGCAGGTCCCCGGAGAAAGGCTCTTTGGGAAAACGCCACCGGTTGCTGGCGCCCACCATCCGGCGCTCCAGCGGAGCCTGGTGCTGCTTGGGAAGTGAAGGAAGAGGGGAAACCTTTTCTGCAACCATTTACACCCCAGATTTTCTAAATTTTACAGTAGAAAGAAAACCAGGACACATTTTAAAATGATGGTTGATTTTCAATCCTGGCCATAATTCCTCATCAGCTGTCTTCCCCAGGCAGATACACTGTGTTCAGTACATAGGATTTCAAATTACAGAGCAGCTGGGAATTTAGGAGCCAAGAAGGGAGATGACAGAGGCAAAAGTTGGGGAGAAGCAGCGTCTCTTGGCAAGTAGCTCTGAAGACACCCCCAGCAGTGTTAGGGGAGGCTTTTAAGTGCCCATCCAAACAGGCTGCTCAGAGAGATCCCAAACTACAGAGATTTGGGGCAGGGACCATTTCTTGTTATTTTTTTTTAGTGATAAAATATACAAAACATAAAATTCCATAATCTATCCATTTTATAATGTACAATGTAGGGCATTTAGTATATTTACAATGTTGTACTACCATCACCCTCTAGTTGAGATTATTTTCATCACCCCAAAGGGAAATCTGTACTCATTAAGCCATCATTAAGCCCCAACCGACCCCTCTCCTGGCACTTGGAACACACTAATCTGCTTTCTCTCTCTATGGATTAGCCTGTGCTGGATACTTGATATCAATGATAATACATAGTAGCCTTTAATGTCTGGCTTCTTTCACTTAGCAAATGACTTCAAGTTTTATCCATGTTGTAGCAGGTGTCAGAATTTCACCCTTTTTTATGGCTGCATAATATTCCATCAGGTGACTAGACATTAATCAGTTGATGGATATTTGGGCTATTTCCTCCTTTTGGTGATCGTGAACAACTCTGCTGCCAAGACTCACTACGAGTTTCAGTCTGAACCCTGTTTTCAGCTTTTGTGGGTATATCCCTGGGAGTGGAACAACATATTGCCTGCCGGCTTGTGAAACTATTCACTTACCTGATTCAGCATGTTTGTGAATGAGAGTAGAGATGACACAACAGGGCAGGGAGAAGTTTCTGGAAGACAAAAGGCAGAAAGTTTGAACTTTCAAAAAAATCTCCAAGGGTCTCTTCAAATTATTACAGAGGAGACTGGCCAAAAGAATCTTTGTTTTGCCACAAAAGTAAGAATGAGAGAGCCTGGCATGTGGATTATCTCATTTTTCTTTTATTTTTTAAAGGCATGAGCAGCAAGATGATTCTCGGCTATCGCGCTGGGGATGTGGCCCACGTAAAGCTAAAGGGATAACCAGCATCCTTAACTCTGTACCTATGTGATTCCCAGGTGATGGGGCGCCAAGGTGGGCTCTAACTAGGCTGATCAGATCATCCGCTGCTTGCGTGGCTGGTCCCCGCCCAGCTGGGAACCCCCAAGGCCCTCTGATGGAGCCACGTGCAGCCCAGCTGTCACCAGGACGCCCTCTGTACCTGAGGGGATGACAGGTACCAGCCACACTTACTGTCCTGAAGCCCCCAGCCCCGCAGTGCCCTCACAGGGGCTGCACTCTCTGTGTCTCTGCGTTACAGGTGCGCTGGGGGCTGTCCGCTTCCTGAGACTGAGCCTTGAGGGCGAGCATGACATCTGGGGCACCTCTCTTCTTGCTCAGGCTTATGTCTGGCTTCCTGGGTTGTTGCGGGCGCCATGGCAACATCAGGAGTGGTTCTGAGCACTTCCTGTGCCAGGCCCTGTTGCAGGAGCCGTCGCTGAGTGGCTGCGGGAGGGACCAAGGTGGTGCCACCTGTTTCCTCTTTGCCCTCCCTGCTGGGAGAGGTGATATTCTTACATCCCTGTGGCCCTGGGGGTGGGGGACCCGGAAGAGTCTCCCAAAGAGCCTCCATGAAAATCAAGGCCAGATCCTCAGGCCCCACCTGTGAAAGGAGACGGCCTCACTAGCAGGTCCTCCCGCCCCTCTCAGCTTTGGCCGCTGGTCTGCTCCATCTCTAGCCCTGGTAACCAGGATAGTTTTGACAAAAATATTTAAATTAAGATGGGAGGGCTTTACATTATTCAAAAGGATGCCTGATGATTCATTTTGTTCATCGATGGCTTTTATTTTTTTTTGAAGATTTATTTTTGCATAGAAGAACTAGGTGTAGGCCAGAGGTGGGTGGGGCGGGGTGAGAGGGTTCACCAGAGACAGAGTGGGGAGCAGAACAGGCGGATCTACTGAAGTACACTGCTGAGGGGAGCAGCGGGGAGACGGGAGAGGTCTGCTGCGCCATGTGGAAGCTCCCTGGCCGGGGATCAAACTCATGCTGCCGTGGCTGGCGACAGCTTGATAATGCTGAGACTTTAACCTCTGTGCAGGGGACACTGAGCAGCCTCGCTGGTGCCAGTCCTTGTGTTACAGGGCAGCCCCTATATAAAACTGGGCGCCTGACTGTGGGTCCTCACCCGTGCGCATAAAAGGGACTTATGATAAGATTCAATTGCAGGCACAGACAATAAAATTAATGAGGGGCTTATTTACAAAAGGAAGGGAAAGAAAAAGACAACTCAAGGAAAAAAACAAGAAAAAATTGGTAAATGCGTCCTACCAGGTCTGCTGAGCTAGAATCCCAACGGTGCACCAAAACTCCAGCAAACAGCCAAAAGAGAGAGAGCGACCCCCGCCAAACCCCAGATGTCTGGTTATATACCAAACATGGCTGCTTAACTCCACCCTCAGTTCCCAGCATCCTCCCTTCCGTGATGATGGCATTGTGGGATTTGTAGTCCTTGGTGTCTTGGCTCTCTCTGGTCTGAGGTGGGGGTGGAGTCCATAAAAATCCTATCTGTGGGGCCTCCCTGGTGGCGCAGCGGTTGAGCGCTGCGCTGTGGAGCTGTCGGCGGCACACGATGCGTGTTTGACGCCCAGACCGGGAGAATCCCACATGGTGCGGCAGACCTCTCCTGCCTCGCCCGCTGCTCCCCTCAGCAGTGTGTTTCTGATCTGCCTGTTCTGCTCCCCGCTCTGTCCCTGGTGAACCCTCTCGCCGCCCCCCTGCCTCTGGCCTGTACCCCAGCTTGAACAAAACAAACAAACAAACAAAACCTATCTGTGGAGTTTGTTCAGGCCGTCCTTTCCCCCAAAAACGCTTGCTTGCCTCTCACTCACCCACGAGAGGGAAGGAGGAGAGGTTGGCAGGCATCTCCCCCCACCCCACCCCTCGTAGTGGGGGCCTCCCCTTGGCTGTCCTTAAAGCTTTGAAGGAGGGAACCAGGTGAGTGGACACAGCACCCACACGAGGCCGGCTGACGCGTGAAGGATATTCAGCGTTTGCTGTCTTGCAACGTCCGAGTGACAGTGGGAAGCATAGCATACACTTCAGTGGCTGGCTTCTTTGCTTCAGCGTTATTTGTAATAATGTCTGAACATAGAACATGAATTGTAGCCAAACCAGTGGAAGGAAGGACCAAACAGCCTTCCATCCTGTTCATTTATGTCAGCAGCAACTGCTTCTTGACCAATTACAGCATCTTCCCTGCTTCCACATAACACTTACCCAAACTGAGATTTGTTCCTATGCCCTGAAGCAAAGGCCTGCATCCTTACGGTCTCCTTAGGGCCTCCACAGTCACCCCAGGAAGCCAAATCCTCACCCAGGCTTCCCGGCACCTCTAAGAAGTCCCACAGCTCCCCCTGCTGGGCATCCTCCCTCACTGCAATGGACAATAACCCCACTTCATCCCCCTGGGGGATGCTGGGGCCTCTAGGAGAGACTCACCCAGGTTCTCCACCGCAGGAGCATAGCATTGGGGTGCTCACAGCAGCGAGTGTGCACAATGACAGCAAACACTGGGCACAATATAAATGTCCACGGTGGGCAGTTTGATAAATACATTTGGTCCGGGGGACTCGTGCGTAGTTCAAAATACTCATTAAGAACAGTATTTGGGGCCTCCCTGGTGGCGCAGTGGTTAAGCGCTGTGCTGTGGAGCTGTTGGCAGCAGCGATGCGAGTTTGACGCCCAGCCGGGGAGAATCCCACCTGGTGCGGCAGACCTCTGCTGCCTCGCCCGCTGCTCCCCTCAGCAGTGTACTTCTGATCTGCCTGTTCTGCTCCCCACTCTGTCTCTGGTGAACCCTCTCGCCGCCCCACACCTCTGGCCTGTACCCCAGATTGTATGTATAAATAAATAAATCTTAAAAAAAAAAAAAAGAACAGTATTTATTGGGCCTCCCTGTTGGTGCAGCGGCTGAGCACTGCGCTGTGGAGCTGTCGGCGGCACGCAATGCAAGTTCGAAGCCCAGCCGGGGAGAATCCCACCTGGTGCGGCAGACCTCTGCTGCCTCGCCCGCTGCTCCTCTCAGCAGTGTTATTTCTGATCTAGCCTGTTCTGCTCCCTGCTCTGTCTCTGGTGGGCCCTCTCACTGCCCCACGCCTCTGGCCTGTACCCCAGCTTGTATGTATAAATAAATCAATCTTAAAAAAAAAAAAAGAACTGTGTTTATTGACATAAATGCTCAGCACCAACACGTGTGAGGCGAGGAGAGTCGCAGATGGTAGTGACCACGAAACACCAAACAATTTCCCTTTTATAAAGATAAGTACACGAACACTTCACACAGAAATAACACACGTATAGAAAAAATAAGTACAGAAAACATTTATAGTTATTATCTCTTGGTTTGGGGATTATGGTTGTTTCCTTTCTTCCGTTATCTGTATTTCTAATTTTTTGGCAATGAAAATGTTTCACTTGAATAAGAAAACAAAAGTTCCAATATTTAGGAGCTGGTCTGGTCTGAGAATGCCGCTGAGAGCAGAATCTGGGGTGAGGGTGGTGGGAGGGGTGCTCTGCCAGGTGAGCATCTGGGAGAGGGATGGCGGCTGGGTCGAGCAGAGGTTGCTGGGCAGAGGAGGAGGCAGCATGCTGTCCTGGCTGAGGTCCTGGTCAGGTGGGGTGGCCTGGGAGAGGCTGGGGCTCTCTCCCGTGCAGGCTGAACAGCGTGTGCCCTTCTCTTCCCATGCTGCCCGTCACAACCAAACTTTACCTTGGATGTTACCTTCACCACACCCCATCCTGTCTCCACACCTCTGAGGCTACCTGGGAGGGAGGGGGCAGCCTTATGTGAGGGCAGCAGTCTGTAGCCATGGAACCTGGGCAGGAGGAGGGGCATTCCAGCCAAGCACCATCAGGGGCTCAGGGTTGCTTCCCAAGCTTATACCCCGCCCCACACCTCCTACAGGAGCATATATGCCCCCCCCAGAAAGATGCACCCACATCCTAATGGCTACTACCTGCAAAGGTGACCTCCTTTGGCAATAGGGTCTTTGTAGATGTAATTCAGTCTTGAGATTGTTGGATTTGGGGTGAAGCCTGTCCCAAGGCTGTACACAGTTCCTGGGGATCTGCTCTGGCCTGGAGCCATATATCCTTTGTTTCTGGTTGGGGGTCCTTTGTGCTCGTGCTTGGGAAGAACTAGGCTTCCTTAGGCAATGAGAAATTCAGTCCTCACTTTGGTCCTGCCCCAGTCCTCACCAGCTTCACCTGAATAGGGTCATTTGGGGTGGACCCTAAATCCACTGCCTGGTGTCTTTAGAAAGGAGGGATATTTGACATATAGAGAGAAGGCCAGGTGAAGAGTGAGGCAGAAATTGGAATGATGTGGCAATAAGCCATGGAATGCTGGCCACCGCCAGGAACGGGAGAGGCCTGGAACACTCTCTCGGAGACTCATGGCAGAGGGTGGGGTGGGGGGTGGGGCTGCATTCTGCTGACTTCTGACCACCAAGACTGCCAGAGAATTTATTTGTATGGTTTCAAGCTGCTAAGTTTGGGTTGATTTGCTATGGCAGTCTTCAGAAACCGAGACACCTCCCATCTCTCACTCCCACTTTCCAATAAGGAGTCTAACAGCAGACACATCTTACTTTAATCTCCCACGTGGCTTAACTGCCTTCTCCCATGGTGACTGCTCACCCTTTCCTAATCCTTTAGGGGGAGTGGATAATCTTTCAGGGTGAACCTTCACAACCAGGGGAGTGGACAGGAAGGCTGACAGTCTGCTACTTTCCTTGACTCAATCACAGGAAATAGCTTTTGCCCTTTAATGTCAAAGAAGACTTTGTACAAACAAAATCTAAGTAATCCAATACGCTCACTTAATTATTTAAGTAGCAAGTCAATATTTCTCATTAGCTTCATCTTACAAACTCAGGCACAATAATGAAGGAAAGGTTATTTTTAATCCTCCAGATACAGGGATGAGCCCAGAGAAGAGTAAAGGCTAAATTTGCTATTGCTTAATAAAGGCAAGAAAAGGCTCAACCCTTCCCAGAAAATAAATCAGAGCCACACTTACTGCCAAGATCCAAAGAAAAAAATTTATTTACAATAGAGAATTTTATTTGAAACATGCATTTTTTAAACAAATCAGCAAATGCAGATCAAGTTTACGCTCTTTAAGGCAAGAGTCCCTGTGCAAGCTGTACAAGTTCATATGAAATCCAAAAGCTGCTCACCCTGGGAACTCAGGTACAAAGGGCAAGGCCAAGGTCAGCGATGTGTCTTTTATTAGAGAATCAGACAATCTCCCTGATACAGGAACTCTGAGGTCAACTTGCTATGAATTATACTAGGAAAATGCAAACCAATAGCAAGAAATTCTGATAGTCTCCTTAGTAATGCATACAATCAAATCAACTTTATTTAGAAAGGAAATACAGTAGTGCATACGAAAAAGTGAAAACAGGACCTGTCCCCACAACGGGGTGGACAGCAGTGTGCCGACGGTCATATTGCACGCAAAGTCAAGTCCAGACATTTGGTTCAAAGTTAGCTTTTCCCCATTTTGGCAATCAGTTCATCACAGATCTTGGTGAGCTCTTCTATCTCTTTATTCTGCAAGTGAAGATAAAGAGAGACTGCTGAAATCTCTTGGTGGCTTGAAATGACACCAATCAAAATGGTCATTAAGACTTTTTAGGGCTATCAAAAAATGGGCAGAAGAGCTCAAAAGGCACTTCTCCAAAGAAGAAAAGCAAATGGCCAACAGATAAATGAAAAAATGCTCAACATCACTTATAATCAAGGAAATGCAAATCAAAACCACTATGAGATACCACCTCACACCTGTGAGGATGGCACACATTAAAAATACAGGCAACAACAAATGCTGGAAAGGATGTGGAGAAAAAGGAACTCTTCTACACTGCTGGTGGGAATGTGAACTGGTCCAACCACTATGG